>JAUIRK010000655.1:0-11552 GCA_030549495.1 Nectonema munidae
CCATCCTCCTTGAGGGGTAGAGAGTAATAGCAAGTGAACTGCACGTGTTGATTTTTCGCGAAAAACTAAAGCTCGATTTTGTAGATAGTTGTGTATGAATTTAATCATGTAGGGTGGATATTTTTTGAGATGCATGTTCAGAAGGATTGCGGGGTGCCTGGCGCTGTTAAATGCATTATTAATGTCTAGAAATAGGACTGTAGCGGTTTTGTGGAATGTGATGGAGTGTTGAAGATGTTCAGTTAGTTTTGATAAGGCTGACTCGGTGTTTCGATGAGGAAGATAGGCAAACTGGGAGGGATGGATGAGGTTGTTTTGAGTAATGTAGTGGACGAGCCTTCTTCGAAGGATTTTTTCTAGGATTTTGCCGAGGACGGGAAGAATGGTAATAGGTCTCCAGTTTTTGAGTTCTGATAGATCTTTGTGGGGTTTTGGTAGAAAAATAACTTTTCCTATTTTCCATAATGAAGGAAAAAAGGAGAGGGTTATACAAGCGTTGTATATGTTAATTAAGTGTTTTTCTAAGAGATGGATTGACTTTTTAATGTGATTTGTGGAGATTAAATCGAGGCTTGTGGCTGAGCTGGGTCGGAGCGAGTTTACTGCGTGTGAGAGTTCAGATGATGTTATGGCTGGGTAGTGATGGATGGTTAGCGATGTTGTGAGTGTGAGTGAGGAGGAGCGTAATGCGGCTTGATATGGATCGTCAGAGAGGGGGTTGTCGGCAGGAAAAAAGGAAGAGAGAAAAGGTGGATTTATTTGAATTGAATCGGCGTTTGGGTCTGGAAGTAGTTTGTGGAAATCGGCCGTAGGCTTTTTTGACTTGATGATTTTGTTGATGGTGGACCATGGATTGGATGATGGGGATGAGGTAAAACTAATCAGTTGTAAATATATATTTATATTCATTTTTATTATATAATAATATATTATATATCAAACTTTATTTTATTTTACTTATATTATTTTCATCAATAAGAATTGTATATTATATCAATTTTAAAGCTGATCATTTCATTTATATATATATATATCTCATAACCTGTAAGGTTGAACACGGGTAGACAACTGCGTGTTATCTCCAACCCGTATATTACGATGATTCTTCTCCAACCTGTATTCTACGATGATTCATCTCCAAACTATATACTACAATGATTCATCTCCAACCTGTATACTACGATGATTCATCTCCAACCTGTTTACTAGGATGATTCATCTTCAACCTGTATACTACGATGGTTTCTATTCCATGTACAAATAACTAGGGAGACAATGTTCAACTTTCTGTTCACATTCTGCTAGATGTAAGATTTGATATACCTCATTCGGGGAGACGATGCTACATAAGTTATTACCTATAAACATTATACCTGTATACTACGATGATTCATCTCCAAACTATATACTACAATGATTCATCTCCAACCTGTATACTACGATGATTCATCTCCAACCTGTTTACTAGGATGATTCATCTTCAACCTGTATACTACGATGGTTTCTATTCCATGTACAAATAACTAGGGAGACAATGTTCAACTTTCTGTTCACATTCTGCTAGATGTAAGATTTGATATACCTCATTCGGGGAGACGATGCTACATAAGTTATTACCTATAAACATTATACCTGTATACTACGATGATTCATCTCCAAACTCTATACTACAATGATTCATCTCCAACCTGTATACTACGATGATTCATCACAAACCTGTATACTACGATTATTCATCTTCAACCTGTATACTACGATGGTTTCTATTCCATGTACAAATAACTAGGGAGACAATGTTCAACTTTCTGTTCACATTCTGCTAGATGTAAGATTTGATATACCTCATTCGGGAGACGATGCTACATAAGTTATTACCTATATACATTATACCTGTATACTACGATGGTTCATCTCCAACCTGTATACCGCGATAATTCATATCAAAGAATCGAAAAATATTCTTTAAAAAATCAAAAAATATGAAACTTTCTGTTCATATTTTGCTACCTCATACGATGTTACAAAAGTTATTACCTATACTTTGCAATTTGCACGATTTTAAATATTATATTTGTCGAATAATCAAAGAATCGAAAAATGTTAAAATCAAAAAATATTTATTCTTTTTAAATATATCGTTGGCTCCCCTTACTTTTAGTTTCGTATGTGCATAATTTGATAAAAATTAATTATTAAAGACTAGGTTTATCTTTCAATTTTAAAAGTAAGGGGAGCCAACGATATATTTAAAAAGAATAAATATTTTTTGATTTGAACATTTTTCGATTCTTTGATTATTCGACAAATATATTATTTAAAATCGTGCAAATTGCAAAGTATAGGTAATAACTTTTGTAACATCGTATGAGGTAGCAAAATATGAACAGAAAGTTTGATATTTTTTGATTTTTTAAAGAATATTTTTCGATTCTTTGATATGAATTATCGCGGTATACAGGTTGGAGATGAACCATCGTAGTATACAGGTATAATGTATATAGGTAATAACTTATGTAGCATCGTCTCCCCGAATGAGGTATATCAAATCTTACATCTAGCAGAATGTGAACAGAAAGTTGAACATTGTCTCCCTAGTTATTTGTACATGGAATAGAAACCATCGTAGTATACAGGTTGAAGATGAATCATCGTAGTATACAGGTTGGTGATGAATCATCGTAGTATACAGGTTGGAGATGAATCATTGTAGTATAGAGTTTGGAGATGAATCATCGTAGTATACAGGTATAATGTTTATAGGTAATAACTTATGTAGCATCGTCTCCCCGAATGAGGTATATCAAATCTTACATCTAGCAGAATGTGAACAGAAAGTTGAACATTGTCTCCCTAGTTATTTGTACATGGAATAGAAACCATCGTAGTATACAGGTTGAAGATGAATCATCGTAGTATACAGGTTGGTGATGAATCATCGTAGTATACAGGTTGGAGATGAATCATTGTAGTATAGAGTTTGGAGATGAATCATCGTAGTATACAGGTATAATGTTTATAGGTAATAACTTATGTAGCATCGTCTCCCCGAATGAGGTATATCAAATCTTACATCTAGCAGAATGTGAACAGAAAGTTGAACATTGTCTCCCTAGTTATTTGTACATGGAATAGAAACCATCGTAGTATACAGGTTGAAGATGAATCATCCTAGTAAACAGGTTGGAGATGAATCATCGTAGTATACAGGTTGGAGATGAATCATTGTAGTATATAGTTTGGAGATGAATCATCGTAGTATACAGGTATAATGTTTATAGGTAATAACTTATGTAGCATCGTCTCCCCGAATGAGGTATATCAAATCTTACATCTAGCAGAATGTGAACAGAAAGTTGAACATTGTCTCCCTAGTTATTTGTACATGGAATAGAAACCATCGTAGTATACAGGTTGAAGATGAATCATCCTAGTAAACAGGTTGGAGATGAATCATCGTAGTATACAGGTTGGAGATGAATCATTGTAGTATATAGTTTGGAGATGAATCATCGTAGAATACAGGTTGGAGAAGAATCATCGTAATATACGGGTTGGAGATAACACGCAGTTGTCTACCCGCGTTCAACCGTACAGGTTATGAGAATATATCATTACATATTAGAGAAGAGTTTTTTAAACTCTTTATACTGAAAAAATATTTCTTCAAATATATTACTGTTTTAGTTTAAAATGCATCCCTTATCTGCTAATTAATGGTATGAAGCCCATGGAAAATATAAACAGTAAAATGGTATTTCTTAGGGACTTATGATATAAGTAATGTATTCTGAAAGCCCATAAAAAATGCTTTAATTTGGTATATCGCATGATGCATTTTGTTGAGAAATGTGAAAGTTATAAGCGTTTTAATATTTGACTAAAATTTAAGCTAGGAACACTACAAATAAACTAAGTGTACACTAGCCCGATAAAATAAACCACACACGCGTGCTAAAGATGTGGTGAAGCGTATGCGAGATAAGAATTTCCTGCGCTCACAAACGCGTAATGCAACATGTGTTAATCTTTCTTCGCATAGTTAACCGCTAAAATCAATAACAATCGTTTTAGAATCAATAATGTGATTTATTCTTCGCACACTGTCGGTATAAAAATAACGAATGCTCTTCGTTAAAAATTAGAAAGGTTTTATCTAAACTAAATAAAAGTAGACTATGTTTATCCAACAAAACTCATTATTTCTTCAATGTGGAGGCATGCGCACACGTGTTAGATTCGAAAATTATAATTATTTTATAAAAATATAGAAATAAATTTAGGATTATAGTGAAAAAAATAAATTTAGGATTATAGTGAAAAAAAATAAATTTAGGATTATAGTGAAAAAAAAATAAATTCATGAGATTACTTATTGAAAAAAATTGATTAAAACACATATTTTGATCTATTTATCTTCTCTTTAGAAATTTATATGCAGTAAACAATAATAAAAATAATATTTATCCAAAACATATTTTTTTCGAATCAAAGTGTAAATTAAACCCGCACTTAAATTTTGGATGATTAATTCAAAAGAAGTAAAAAACTAATGTTAATTTATAAAAAACCGAAAACTAAAATGATTTTATAAAAATCTAAAAATAAATAGTGGACTGCGATTATCCAACAAAACTTGTACATTCGATCTACATTTTTCACTTCAAAAATAATATTAAATTTATTAGAAAAACATTATACTGACCAATAAAAAAAACGAAGGTTAATTTATAAAAAAATGAAAAAACTAATACTATTTTATAAAAATCAACAAATAAATTTAGATTCTGAGAGTAGAGTCGCTTTATAATTGTGCTGGAAATTGTCACATAATATAGGTAAAAATTTATCCTAATAAAAGGAGCTTTAGTTTAAAATGCATCCCTTATCTGCTAATTAATGGTATGAAGCCCATGGAAAATAAAAACAGTAAAATGGTATTTCTTAAGTACTTATGATATAAGTAATGTATTCTGAAAGCCCATAAAAAATGCTTTAATTTGGTATATCGCATGATGCATTTTGTTGAGAAATGTGAAAGTTATAAGCGTTTTAATATTTGACTAAGATTTGAGCTAGGAACACTACAAATAAACTAAGCGTACACTAGCCCGATAAAATAAACCACACACGCGTGCTAAAGATGTGGTGAAGCGTATGCGAGATAAGAATTCACTGCGCTCACAAACGCGTAATGCAATATGTGTTCATCTTTCTTCGCATAGTTATGCTCTAAAATCAATCAATAATGTGATTTATTCTTCGCACACTGTCGGTATAAATATAACGAATGCCCTTCGTTAAAAATTAGAAAGGTTGTATCTAAACTAAATAAAAGTAGACTACGATTATCCAACAAAACTCGTACATTCAATCGACAAAACCACACACGCGTGCTAAAGATGTGGTGAAGCGTATGTGAGATAAGAATTCACTGCGCTCACAAACGCGTAATGCAACATGTGTTAATCTTTCTTCGCATAATTATGCTCTAAAATCAATCAATAATGTGATTTATTGTTCGCACACTGTCGGTATAAATATAACGAATGCCCTTCGTTAAAAATTAGAAAGGTTGTATCTAAACTAAATAAAAGTAGACTACGATTATCAAACAAAACTCGTACATTTAATCGACATTTTTCACTTGAAAAATAATTTAAAATTTATTAGAAAAATATTATACTGACCTATACTACTGACCCAAAAAAAGTAAAAAATATATATTAATTTTCGACAGTTTTATTTAACTATGACATTTTAAAATGTTAAAAACTATATTCTACCTTTGTGAATATAAAATTTTGAAGAAATAATATATAAACTCATCACGTTAATTATTGGTATTTTTTGAAACTAGATAAAAGTTGACTGACCTCACATAAAAGCGGATTTTGGAAAAATAAAAATATATTTATTTGTAAAGCCTAGCCTATTTTACCCACAAAAAGTATAGCTTCAAATCTTGTACATTCGATCAAGATTTTTCACTTCAAAAATAATTTTAAATTTATTAGAAAAAAATGATACTGACCTATACTACTGACCCATAAAAAGTAAAAAATATATATTAATTTTCGACAGTTTTCTTCAACTATGAAATTTTAAAATGTAAAAAATCATATTTTACCTTTGTGAATATAAAATATTGAAAAAATATTATATAAATTAAGAACATTAATTATTATTGGTATTTTTTGAAACTAGATAAAACTTGACTGACCTCACATTAAAGCAGATTTTGGAAAAATGAAAATATATTTATTTGTATAACCTAGCTTATGTTAACCACAAAGAGTATACCTTTCCAATGATACCATTTTCATTCAATTTTTTTTAAAAAAAAAGACACATTATGCTTAAATAAAAAGGTGGTCCGTAATTTTTTCAAAAATTTAGACAAAATTTTTCGAAGTAAAGTCCATTTATTAAAATTTTTTAAAACTTTTGCAAAAATAAATTATTCTAGAGTATGTAGCAAACGATAAGCTTTCTAATGATATATATATCATGAAAAAGAAATATTGAAAAACAGTTTAATTCTTTCTGCAAATCAAACAAGTAAAAATTTGCAAAAAGTAGTATTGGTAGTAGTATTATTATTATTATTATTATTATTATTATTATTATTATTATTATTATTATTATTATTATTATTATATATTACATAAACATTTCAACCAATCATATAGTTTTTATGAAATAAAACTGCAATTTCAAAGTTAATTTTTTTGAACTTTTACGTAGAATTTTTGAAATGTGGCTTTCAATATGTATGTAAAATATTTTTTGAAAATTTTTATTTTAAGTATATTTTTTAAGCATTTTACGATTTACACATTTAAATATATAATAAGGCTGGCAAGTTTTGCAAGTTGTCTCCCCGGAGGTCTTGCCAGACCTCTGATATATATATATATCTCCACCTGTATATTACGATGATTCATCTCCAACCTGTATACTACGATGATTCATCTCCAGCCTGTATACTACGATGATTCATCTCCAGCCTGTATACTACGATGATTCATCTCCAACCTGTATACTACGATGATTCATCTCCAACCTGTATACTACGATGATTCATCTCCAACCTGTATACTACGATGATTCATCTCCAACCTGTATACTACGATGATTCATCTCCAACCTGTATACTACAATGTTTCATCTCCAACCTGTATACTACGATCATTCTCCAACCTGTATACTACTATGATTCATCTTCAACCTCTATACTACGATGGTTTCTATTCCATGTACAAATGACTAGGGAGACAATGTTCAACTTTCTGTTCACATTTTGCTAGATGTAAGATTTGATATACCTCATTCGGGGAGATGATGCTACATAAGTTATTACCTATATACCTGTATACTACGATGGTTCATCTTCAACCTGTATACTGCGATGATTAATCTCCAACCTGTCAGTTCATATTTTGCTAGATGTAAGATTTGATAAACCTCATTCGGGGAGAGGATGTTAGATAAGTTATTACCTATATTTTTGCAATTTTTTCACGATATAAATTATTTATTTTATCAAATAATCAAAATAAAATTTTGTAATCAAAGAATCGAAAAATATTCTTTAAAAAATCAAAAAATATGAAACTTTCTGTTCATATTTTGCTACCTCATACGATGTTACAAAAGTTATTACCTATACTTTGCAATTTGCACGATTTTAAATATTATATTTATCAAATTATCAAAGAATCGAAAAATATTCAAATCAAAAAATATTTATTCTTTTTAAATATATCGTTGGCTCCCCTTACTTTTAGTTTCGTATGTGCATAATTTGATAAAAATTAATTATTAAAGACTAGGTTTATCTCTCTATTTTAAAAGTAAGGGGAGCCAACGATATATTTAAAAAGAATAAATATTTTTTGATTTTAACATTTTTCGATTTTTTGACAAATATAATATTTAAAATCGTCCAAATTGCAAAGTATAGGTAATAACTTTTGTAACATCGTATTATATTATATTGACTTACTCAGCGGTTTAATTTTTAAGAAATATGCTATTTATATCATCTTGGTTTTGTGTTCTTAGATTTTTTAGATGAATTAATATACTGTTTCGTTATAACAATAATATCATATTTGTTTGTGAGCAAAAGATGAAAATCTTTTTTTATATTTAATAATTTTTCTCTGATTATCAAGGTGTGTTCACTTATTTGTACTCCTATAATAAACGTTATAATACATTTTTTGAAAGGATTATTTTAATCAGTAATTTTGAGAATTTTTTTCAAATCAGTTATTAGTCGGAAAAGGACGTATATTGATGGTTCTTTTTCAATATATTTGTTAGAGTGTAGAGCCGTATACTAATAATGTCTATAACAGTGGTTATGGAAAATTTGTTATTAAAATTTTATTAGTTGAAACAACTTTGTATACACTGTTTCTTCATTGTAAAACTGATGCGTAGTTTTAGATATTTAAATAAACAGAAAAATATCTCTATAAGTTTAATATTATCACATTTAAATAAAAAAAAATTTACATGATGTCATTTACATCTTTACAGATTTACATCTGACTACGGGGATGTGTGGCATATTGTCATGTATAACGAATATGTATAATCAAACACATTCATATTCATTAATCAGAAGAGAAATAAAAATAAATTAAAAATATAAAACTTGAAAGAAGGTCTTTCCAAAATTTCAGTTAATTGAGTCCAAATTTTTGGAAGGGTTTTTTTTAATTTTCCAATTGTGAAAAGATCTTGTGACTGGAGTAGCAGATGCCCCACTATGGCTTAACTAATAGTGAAAAATCCAAAAATTGTATATAAAAACTTATATTTCACTTAAGAGCTGAAAAATAATAGGAAAATGTGATAAATGCTCTAATCTTTAAAAATAATCAAACAGTTCAATTATTTTCTCTTTTTTAAAAAAAGGGTGGGGAAAAACCCAAACAAAATAAAAAAATTAAATTGTTTTGGTGTTCTTTTTTTTTTGGGTTAGGTACGTTAAGAGTCTGACTAAGGGGTTGTTTGGCATATTGTCATGTATGATGAATATGTATATTAAAAGACATTCATATTCATATACATGCAATATGTTTTATTCACGTTCAAATACATGCAATGTGTTGCATTCATATACAATAAGTCTGCGATAAAATACTAATATGACTATTTGAAACTCACCTTTTCTGGATATAGATAGTCGTGCATTTTCGATCGGAGAAACATTTATTTTTATTGCACCTTTTCTTGTCTTGATTTTAAAATCGCCGGTTCGTTTTCGGTAAATCTTATCTTTACTACCCTCTATCTCAGCTTACGCACTCAAGAATACAACAGGTATAATTGGCGCAGTCAGTAGCATCTTGCTCAAAATATCGAAAGACTCAAGTCACCTCCAATTGGCGTCACCGGATTGAACAAGATCAGTACCTCGCACCATGGCGGAAACCAAGGACATACTTAAGCTCATGAAGCAATAGATGGATCAGCAAAGAGAGCTTATTGCGAAGTTCTAGCCTTTCGACCCTATGACAGAATTGTGGTCAGATTATTACACCTGATTTTGCACCTTTCTGGGAGCTAGTTCAATTCCTGATGATCGAAAGGCTAAAACTTTCCTGACAAACCAGTCTGCTATCGTCTATAAACTTTTGTCCAATCTTGCTGCCCAGCAGTCTCCTTCCAAAGACATCAATAATCTATCCCAAGACGAGATATGATCCAAAGCGATTTATTATGTGTGACTGTTCCGTTACCGGTGCGACATGCAGCGCAAGCCTGGTGAAACAATTCAAGAACTGACAGCTCGTATACGTCAAGACGCTGCCACCTACGACTTTTCTTCAATCAAGGATTCCCAAGATGAAGCTCTACGTACACGGTTTATCTGCTGCGTCAACAACGAAGCCGTCCTAAAGGCCCTGTTCAAAGTTAAAGATGACAAGCTTTCGCCCGCGCTATCGAAATAGCCACAGAAACGGAAGATTCCGCAAAGGTCGCGAATGAGACCGTTCATGGATCCCATCCAAGACAGTAAATACAGTGAGTAAGAAGATTCAACTCAAAACGACAACAAAGAAGCTAAGTGAAGCGGAAAAGGCCAAAGTAACTTGCTACCGCAGCGGCAAGCAAAATCACAAGGCTAACGAATGCCGTTTCATGCACGCTATCTGCCATTTTTGCAACGCCAAGGGACATCTGGAAGCTGTGTAAAGGAAAAAGAAAGCTTAGAAGGTGCAGTTGAAACTCATTGTTTAGTCACTACTACAACCCAACCAACTCTCTCGAATCTAGAGGTTCCTATCGAGATCGCGAATCGATAATGTTTTATGGAGATCGATTTTGCCACGACGGGTAACTTCATTACAAACAACATGTATAAATAGCAGTGGGACGCCTTAGGACAACCTACTTTGGACTGGGCGACGCCCTAATCCGCAAGTAAGCACAGCTTGTCGACTCAGGGGAGCTTCGTGGCTAGAACCAGAGTACCAGGAACCGAAGAAAGTGTTGAAATTACTTAGACGGTTACCAAAGACCTCAATCTTTTGGGCCGAGTTGCAACCAAGCAACTGAAGATTTCGGTGGACAAAGTTCTTGATTCTATGGAACCATGCTACGCCGTGTTAAGTCACTTGAAACAGGACATGAAGCTGCTAAACCAGTGTCAGGACATTTGCAAGCAGTTCCAAAACCTGTGGAAACCAAAGCTTAGATGCCTTAAGGATTTCTACTTGGAGATAGAGTTCAAACCAAACGCCAAACCCATTTTCTGCAAAGCAAGATCAGTCCCATTCGTGATGCTGAACGACCTGGAGAAGGCATATCAAGAAGCGATTGCAAAAGGAATCTGGGAGCCGGCCCCGTTTAACGACTACGGTACGCTAGTGTTTCCAATCAAGAAGGCTTTGCTTCCTAGAAAAAAGAAGGCAAAGATCCGCGTGTGTGGGGATAACTCAGTCACGGTGAACAAACAGCTGAAGGATCATCGTCATCCCATACCTCTTTAAGCAGAACTAATCTGCAACTTAGGAAGTGGTTACGGATTTTCCAAGATTGACTTGGCGGATGCGTACAATCAGATTCAGATGGGGCCTAAAGCTCGCCTTGAATACTCACAAGGGAGTTCTGCTACAAAAGAGGCTACCCTTTAAACTCAAGTCGGCAACAGGATACTTTCAACAGATTATGGATCAACTGACACAAGATCTGCCAGGCCTAACCGTCCACTTGGACGATCTATTGGTCAGCGGCAAGGATGCGCAAGACCACGTCAGCAATCTACGACGCATGGATGAAAAACGTCTCCGATATCGTTTGGAGAAGTGTATTGAACAACCATGCGTTGAATACCTGGGGCATTTGCTATCCGAAATAATCGCCAAAGGACACAAGTTTAACGATAGATGCCTCGCCCAAAGAACTTTTCTACTATGAAATCCTATTTAGGATCTGTCCAGTTCTACTCTGCCTTATCGTTGTAGAATGTGCTCGTCCATTAAAATCCAACACTACCTGTTGGAATTTCTTGTGACGCATCCAGCGTCGGAATC
>JAUIRK010000662.1:0-13034 GCA_030549495.1 Nectonema munidae
TTTAATTAATGCCTTATTCTCTGCAATTATTTCGCTCAATTATCACTTACGGCACGTTCAATTCAGGGATGGATTTACCTAGTGGTGAGGGGGCAGCACTCCCCCCCCCCCTGTTTTTTTATAGTTGAGTTTTTGGTTGGTGAAATGTGCACACATTTTAAAAATAAGCTCATATGAAATGAAATTATAAGAACAATGTAACAATTAAATAATGTAGTAACTTTGAATTTGGATCTTTATGATAAAGATTAAAGGTTGTGTAGTTTTTTCATCCAAAAAGTACAAATTTGCAGCTAACATCGAGCTATGGATAATCTAGCAGAAGCGAGGCTTAAACCCGAAACTTCAGATCAATAGCAGCGCTTCTAACCGTTTAACCTCCCAGCCACTTAAGCACTTACGTTTTGATAACAACGGAAAAGTTAGTTTAAACTTTTAAATAACAACTTTTCACGATAGAAAATATTAGAAAAAAAATTGAAAAAGTGGCACTCCAAAAGGACATTGGAAAAAAACAATGGAGATGTTCTTCCAACTCTATAAAAATTTTGAAGAAGCCAAGCTATATGTTCTGACTTCTCATGTGAGCCCAAAAATATTCCAATACTTCTGCCATAAGATTACTTATGAAGGTTCTATTCTCTCCCTTGACAAAAAGTTTGTTAAGAAATGCAATTGCATGGCTTTAAGGTATCAACTCTTCACGAGAAAGTAAGAGCCAGGAGAGTCCCTCAACTCTTTTATACAAAGCCTGAACCAGTTATCTCATGATTGCAAGTTTGAGAATAAATCTGCAGAGGAGAACAGGAAAGAAGCCCTGTGTGTCGCATTGATACAAAGACTCTCTTCAGAACACGCATCTTAGAAAAAGAAGACGACAGCTTAAAAGATGCTTCTGATATTGTTGTTGCGCTAACCATGGCTGAAGAAGAAGCTGATCAGTTTCAAAACACATCTTTGAATAACATTGTTTCTACAAATGAAGATTTGTCTACTTCTGACGATGATAAATGTGTTTCAGTAGTATGTAAATGTTTCTTCTGTGATTTACATTGGCATCCTCGAAATAGATGTCCAGCTCGTAATGCTACCTGTCACTCCTGCAAGAAAAAAGGCCGTTTCGCAAAAGTTTATAGGTTCAAACTTCAAAGCAAAGAAATATTCAAGTACAAATCTTCTGATCCATCAATCGCCTTGTATAATTTTAACTCTCCAAACCTGACTTCGGCTGTTGATTCTGTTAAAATTAACCATGTCAACACTAAGGTTCTAATTGATGTAACAGTTTTATTGATCCTAATGTTGTTAAAAAGTACACTTTTTACTCAAATACACCCAAATATACCCAAATACACCCAAACAGATGAAAATAAATTTAAATATTCAAACAATAAGTTAAATATACATAGAAGAATTATTCTCAGGAGAAAACTAATATAAATTATTAATTTGATATTGAATTATAAAAAATTAATCTATATATTTTTTAATTAAAATGGTTTATATTGATTGGTTGGTTGGAGATATCAAAGCACTTTCAGTCGTAAGGCTATATGCTCGCATTATGCTTAAGATGGTTAATCACAGTTTTTGTGAATTTGTTTTTAGAGTTGGGAGCTTTGGGGATCGAACCCCTGACCTTCAACTGTTAAGCTGGGGTGTTACTAATCGGTAAGCACAAATGCGCACAGATGCCCACTAACTAAAAATACCTTTTTTCTTAAAATTTTATCAATAAAGACTTTGCTTTTGTAATTATATACCTTTTCAATTAGTTTCACAACATTTTATGAAAGTTGAATGAATTTTTTTAATTTGTTTTCTAAGTTGTTGGATTTTCTTTTTTCCTCTATTTTTTTCTTTGCATTCATTTCGCTCTAATTTTTTTAAATTTGGATGGTAAAGAGTTGAGAGTTTAAGTTCTTAAAAAATGTCCTTTTCAAGGTAGAACTTTTTGAAAATTTTAGTTTATTTATTACCAACTATAACAGTAATTTCTATTTATTCTTAAGATTATTTATTTTTCGTATAAATTCTTAATTATGAGCTGTTTCTAAAGTGAACAATTTACTAAGAATTTTCCCTATTTTTTTTGTTTTTCCTTCTATTGAGTGTTATTAATCAAACCCATAAGTAAGAAATGTTTTTGAAATTCTTAGAAAACTTCTTTCTAAACTCATTCCTTTGGGTTTTATAATAAAGTCGAATTTGGGAATCCTTTCTTTAGATATAGCCTTTTTACCCATTTTCTTATATAAATATGTTTTTAAAATATAAAATGTGTTATGTCTGCTCATAAAATACAATTTTGAAAGCAGTCATTTAAAGATTAATATTTTATTTTTGTAGAAAAATCGGTATTTTTTAAGACTTTTCTAACATTTGGAATCTCGATTCCAAATATCCTTTCTTATAAATTTTATCCCTTTTATTAAGCTAAATTTCATAGAAACTCATTTATTATCTATATTCACAATTAAATGCATAGCTCAAAATGTACTTTCAAATGCCAAAGTTAATCTATATAAATACTTTTCTTCCAAATATCCATTAATTTTTTTTACAATCTCTTTAAATATAAGCAATTTCTTTTCTAATGATAATTTTTAAGTAGAAAAGTTTGAACTTGGCGTGTTTTTAAAGCATACTATATTTGAGTATATAAAAATACTACTATGAAGGTAACTGACAATAATTAGCTTTCTGTCTTTTTATCTTTTATAGATCTATAGTATTGATATAAATTTTTTTACTATTACGGTGAAATTCAAACTGCAAAAATGACAATCTTTTGAATTGCGTTACAGTAATTCTAAAGATATTTTCAATAATGGTTGTTACATTTAACTTCTGTGTTTTTCGTACCCATCCAGGTGTGCGGTAGCAAAGCTCGTCTAAAAGTTTATTTTACCACCTCCCCCCTTAAATGCTTCCCTTTTCTTTTTTCGAAGATATAACGATTACAAGAATGATGATAAATGTCGATTTATTTATCAAATTTCTTCTTTCATATAATAGAAAAAATGACTTTTTAATGATTTTTTTCTAAGTTATTATTTATTTTTCATTTTTTTTATAATATAGGTGAGATTAATTTTAACGGTACCTTTTCTGAATTAAGCTGTATTGAAGTGTTTTTTTTTGAAATATCGTGGGTGGCATTCATGATTTCAAAACGTCAAGATAGAAAGATTCCAAAATGGGTATGTGTCTTAATATTTTCAGTATTTAAATTTCTATTTTTATGCTACATATATTTGTATATTTTCTTTAATTTTAGGGAGATTTTGAATATAGTTCAGATATGCTAGAAATTGAAGAAATGGAGTCGAAATAATGGATGAATGAGGTCTTTGAAAATAAATCTCTCTTCGTGGTCTTGAGTATAAAAATATAATCTCATCCCTAACATCAGATTCTCGTTTTATTTGTCTATTATTGTTTCGACTGTCAAGATTTTACCTTTTTATCAAATAAAGTCTTATCTTCTTAATTTTGTTATATTAAATTAACTAGATATTATAGAATAAAACGAATATACTTATTTTATATACTTATACGAAAAAAATATAATATTATTGAAGATAATTCTTGCAATATAGATGTAAATAGTATGACATAATTAGGATGATCTCGAATATTATTTTCATTTCACTCGTATGTGAACATATTCGTATTCAACATAACTTTATGTTATTAGATCTCAAAATGATTTTTATAGATATGCTATTATTTTAAATTTATTTAAGAGTACGATATGGTTAAATTCGTATAAACTGTAAAATGTTTGTATATCGGATATATGTAAAAAATTTATTGATGATAAATTCGATAATATTCTTCCATCTATATTGTATCTTTCACTGATTTCATCGAATTTGTAGCTCTTCCAATATTCAAATTCTAAAAAATAAAAAGAAATAATTTTATAGTGTTATGGGAATTCAATTTACCTCTAATTTCTTCGATCCATTTTTTGATAAACTTTCTTCTACCAGGTTTTAGAGCTACTTTTTTCACACTTTTTAAGGTTAGTTTACCATCGTTGGACGATGTGAATACCCTTTCATATTGTAACTTGGTGTCGTCTATAAATTCATTATACTTTCTTTGTTTTTGTTCATTTGTAAAAACTTTCCAACTAGCGTGGCTTATTTTATATTTCATAATCACCTGATCCGTATAACGCTTCTTCAATTGGATTTTCTTGGAAACAAACTTGGTATACAAAATATTTGTGAGTTCGATCAAATTTTTAGGCTTACTGATTTGAGTATATGGTTCATTGACTCACAATTGTTATTTTTCCAGTTTTTGGATAAAATAGTTTTCTTTAACCTCGGTTTAACCACATATGCTTTAATTATTGGTACATATCTTCTTTGTAATAAATCTCCTATCAACTCTTGACAATTATTCAAAAGTATCTCAACTTTGTTGTCGAATTCTTGTAAAGAGGAACAAGAAGTTAGTTTTCATGTATACCATACTTTTCTACTAAACTTAAATCATCCTGTTTCAAAAAAGCTTGTTCTCTTAAAATGATATCATCATTGTTTTTAAAAACTTTTCCAATTGCTAATCTGTTCAATGCCTCTTCATAATCAAACTCTAAATCTTTCTGGTTGTAAAAATGGCAGGAAAACTCTAATTTTAAAAATAACTTTAATTCTTTATCATTGATTTTCTCACATGTTGCATGAAAACTTTTTTTACAAACAGAAAACAAACTCTTGAAAAAAATAATCTTATTGCAATCTTTATAGATATATATCATATCTAAAATTAAAAATTAATATAAATCAATGTGTTAATTATTTTTTACAAAAAGTATCATTATAATTTAAACATATTGCGTTGTAGCCACATATTTAAAAGCCAATTGAGATCAGCAACAATATCTCCAAGAAGTTGAACATTTGCTTAATCTTCTTACTTGCCGTGTCTAGCTCAGAGCATATCCCTCGCAAGACTTACCAGAAAGCACTTTCAGGATTATATGATATCCTGAATAGAAATAGAGTTAATCCATTAACATAGCGGATTGCTTGGAAAAGTATTAAAACTTCCGTTCCTCCTCTTAACAGGTGGGAAAATTCTTTAAAGATGCTACTCCAATACAAATCGGCATGTTTGACAATGGAAGTAACTCTATTAGCTTCAAGTTACCTTTTCGCATGCCGATTCATGTAGCCGAACTTTTGGCTATCATTATTGGTGTGAAACTAAAGAACTTACTTTGTTAAATTTTTCTAATTCAGATGTTGTCATCGCTAATATTAAAAACGATGATGCCTAATGCCCATTGTTTTCAATGTTACTCGAGCAACTTTTCAAAGATAACCTAAAGGTTACTACCACACAAAGGACATCATCGAGTACATACAGCTGATAACCCTGCAGATTTTCCATTCGAACAGGAAATGTAGATACTACAAAACATTATTTAAAAAAGCCAAGATTAACAAAAAGATTCTCTTCAAAAAAAAAGTTCTGAAATCGATTAAATTACTAGCTAAATACATTTATGAAAGATATTTTTTTCGAACATAGATTGTACAAAATGAATATCTGATAAAAGTAGGGCTACCAAGGTTGTCTCAGTTTAGATTCAGTTTCGCAATAAATTATTTAGTGAGTTCATGCGAGAATGTTGTAAAATTTTTAAATATTTCAACAAAAAAGAGGGGTGGCCAAAATAGCCCCCCACCCCGTGACTGACTCAATGAAAATAGCCCGTTAAAAATAGGGTTAAGAAATATTCTTCTGAAATATAGTCTATTTCGAGTCTCGAATCTAAAACTATTATAATAAATAATCGTATGTGATAAATAATAAAGACATTGCAATCAGTAATATATCAGCAGTTTTTTACAGAGCTATTTGTTGAAATGACAACTTAAATGGGTACTTACTAAATAAGAAAACTCGAACGATGATTTTTTGAGTTGTGAACTATCACCTTAAATTTATATATACATAAATTATAACCAGGGGCATAGCCAGTAGGGGGGAGAGGAGGCAAAGCTAATTTTACTGCCCCAACTTCCTTTTTTGGATTTAGGGTGGATTTTTTTTATAAGAATGAGCACGGTATGTAGAAATTTAGCCTGGCAAAAATGTGTAAAGGTTGTCAGAGGCAAACAATTTTATTAACACTATATGCATATCTGATAAAAATTGGATCTACTGTAAATTTAACAAGTTTATGTAAAATATTTTAATATAATCTAAGAGCGAGCGAATATATTAATTAAACTTGGTTGTATCATAAATTCATACGGCTAAATCAGTTTTACCCTAGTCATGTTTATTTTGAGTTACAAAAATAAAATTATTTTGAGATCTTAGAATAAATTAATAGGAACCCTTGGGCGAAATAGAAAGATAGTGCAAGTTCTAGATAAAACAAAACTATAAATTTATTTAGTCAAGTTCGGTTGTGTAGAAAAATAAAAATAAAATTACATAAAAAATAATAGTAACATTTTTAATGAAACAATATAGAGTTGTTTTTTTATGTTTGTTACAGATTTATTTATTCATACAATTATTTATAAATCCCGAGCATAAACAAGTATGATATGACAAAAAAAATTTATAAAATAATAAATTGTGTTAAAATAAACAGGAATTAATTGTTATAGTAGTCATGAAAAATAAATTGGTTTATCATAAAAAAAATATTTTGAAGAATTTTAACACCTTAATAAGGGTTAGTCTAAAATAAGCTGCAAAAAGAAACGTCAATTACTAAAAAACTACAAGAGTTATTAAGAAAAACTTAACATACTTATAAAACTCGAGCTTTTCTTTCTAACAAAACACTTTGTAGTGAAAAATTTTGTGTAAATTTGGAGTTCTGAGGGTTCAAAGGCAAAAAATTAACTTGTGAGAACCATTTCTGTTGCCTTGAAATTAATTTTAATATCAGAGAGAAAGGAAAATTTTTATAAATAAAAATAAAAAATAAACAAAAAATAAGAATGTTTAAAAAAAATAAAACTGTTAAATAAGTTTTATTTCTTTTAAAAATTAAAATCAATAACAGAAAATAATTAAATTTAAAGTTTGGAATCGTTCTCACTTTTTTTTTGAAATTGTAGTTTAACAATTGGGAATCTAAATAGGCAATGATAACGATTAGGAAAATGAATTTTATATATACGAAAAAATTATATTTATCAATTCTAATGATGTCCTAAAAATGAGAAATTGACGATAATTAGATTTCTAAAAAGAATTATATAAATAATAAGTAATTTATCTTTAAAAAATTATTTGTTTCTTTTTTATCATTAAAGTAGTTTAGATTATCACCCATCAAAATAGAAAAAAGAAGATAGTAAACTATGTTAGTTGTCTGACTTTTATGAATGTAGCTTTCAACTTTAAGTTCAGCTTAGACACTGCTCATATTTTAATGTAAGCAGTCTCTTTCGTGTTTTCATTATTAAATCACCACAAACTATTGTACTTCTACAGTAAAAATTAAATATATTTACTCATCTTCATAAACTCTAGCGAAATTTAAATTAAAATGATTTTTCTTTAAATATTTTGTCAAAATTGTAACTATAAAAAAAATGTACAGATGTATGTTTTTTCAACAATACAATAGAGGAATAGAATTTTATATTTTAAAAAACATAATAATCAAAAACATAACAAAACTTTGATTAAAAGAATCATAGAGTAGTGATTAAAATGGAGATTAAAGGGATAATAGTAGTAAGAGTCAACTTTGATTCCATGAATTTTTACCATAAAGATTGTTTCGTTTTTAATATTGCATGATTATCTATATATAATTTGATTTAATTTCAATCAAGAAACTGCAATTTTATTAGTCACTTGATATTTAGAAAACAAATAATAAGCACAAAAAGTTTTTACTGTTAGATATTCTTATATATCACTAGGATAAGCTTGTTTGTCCCCAGCTTTCCTCGAGACATTGGATTCTAGATCCTGGTGATTCTATGTCCTCTTAAAGATCATTGATACCCCGTTGGGTCATGCTTAAGGGAATTGGTACCTTTAAGCTAGGTCCTGTTAAAGATCATTGGTACCTGTATGATTCTAGGTCCTAAAAAATATTTTTTCATATATATTATTAATATTTTAAAGATCTCGCATTATACATATGATATGTGTCTGTGTGTATATGAGTTTATGTAGGTTCAAAAAATTGGAAAAAATTGACTTTTACTGAGAGAAAAAATTGACTTTATTGACTTTTTAAAGTTTTTATTGAATTTAACAACTATGAAGACTTTAGAGAAAGTATTGAAAAATACCAAAAGATTCCATGACTTTGTTATACAACAACATATAATTAATGACATTTTCTGATTTAAAATTCGAACATTTTTTCAGTTTAGAAAAAGATTTTCTACTTCTAAAGTTAAAACTTGACAATTTTGCTATTTGGGATAAGTACTGGTAGAGATTTGAGAGTTTTCCATATTCATGATTTTATTGATTTCATTTAAATCTATTTTCAAGATAACTTTCAACGCCACATTCGAAAATGAAATAATATTGAAGAAACAAGTAAAGGCATCTTTGACTGAAAAAGTCTCTATGTTGACTTGTTCCGACTAAATCAATGAATCGTGAATATTCTCTAATTATTGTTAGCAAGTTTTGACACAGATTTTCTTTTTTAACAATTTCTTGATATTTGGCAATAAAATTCCATCATCTTCATCATTAATTTCTTCACTGCTGAAAGATTTTAATGAAAATATTTGGCTGCTTGCAACCAATTTGTCAACTTAATTACAATTGGAACTGAAGTGTTGACGCTAGGTTTGAAAAGAGAACGTCTTTTTTTATTACTAATTTTGAATGATTTAATACCGGTAATCTACAATTTTGCAGGATAACTTAACTTTTAAGGTAAGGGTTAGGGTTTTTTATCTGTTCTTATATATATGTTAGGATTTTGTGAATTTAGATGCGGTGTGTAATCTGTAAACTGTCCAATATATTCATAAGTTAATACGTTAAAAAGTCCTTGATTGAATGCTGGTGGTGAAGAAAAGTAAGAAATTCTTCTTTGGTAACTTTCATTTCTCCTAAGCTTTGAGTAATGTCTTTTCACATATATCCTTTCTCAAGAAAAATTATGTTTTCGTGCGTCAATTAAAATATTGTCTGAAAGAATATATGTAAATTTATTAGTTGAATTTTTTGTCCATGCTCCACAGTCATCAATAAAACAATTCCTGCCTAAATCTGGATTTTTTTTAACAAGAAAATAAACATTTTCTTTGATTTATGTAGGAACTTCGTTTAATGGAGTAACTGTATTATTAATAAAATCAAACCAATTCTCCTTAGACAAAAAACCATCAATTTTCATAAAAGCCTGATTTTGATCTTGTTCTAATGTTAAACACGAGTAGCTATGTTCATTTAAAATATTAATTAATATGGCTGGGTTATTTTTATTTAAATTTTCCCCATTATTTTTATTTTGCAAAACAATTTCCTTTTCAATTCCTGTTTTTTCAACATCTATGTCATTGGAAGTTTCTTTCTTATGCACAATATTTTCAGATATCATACTGACATTCTCAGTTGACATGGAAGATGCATGTTTTTCAATTGAAATCAAGGGTACAAAATGATTGGGATAATTCTTCCCATTTAGTTCGAATGATGTGCAAGTAAAAAGAATTTTCACATTATTAAATATAGAAAACTTTTTATTATCAAATTCTAGAGGATAAATAAGTCGATTCAAAATAACATGAGCTATATCATCATAAGAACAATAGGGAGGATAAACTAATCGAATAGGGCGTTTTATAACCGTTGATAAAGCACTTAGAGTATAAATATTTGACCAGCCTTTATTCAAACAAACATCTCTAATCGCCTCTTGTGGTGAACAAACCTTTTCATAATCATTATTTTGATATTTGTAGTAGTTTTTTATTAATTCTAAGGCTGTTAACACCCTATAGACAACAGCAAACTCCTCATTGTCATGTAACAAAACAGAAATAGAATTAAACAAACAGTTACCGTTTGGAGAAGTAGCTAAAGGAATAAAGCTTTTCCCCAAATTGTAGGCTTGAATAATGGCGATAGAATTAGTATCAATTGGCGATGTATATAGAGTAATACTCGAAGTAGAATCCAGAACTCTCAATATCTCAAGATCATTAACATAGCCTTGCAATTTCTCCAGTGAACCCTTAAACATATTATAATTAAAAATATTATTAATATAGAAGGATAAATTATTTAAAATTATATAAAAATGCATAAATATGTCTTTAAAACTTTCATTTATTCTTTTAAACATAGTAGATGAAGAGCTAAAAAAATAATAACATGCAAGTAAAAATAGATAAGAAATCAAATTTAAGAAACTCAACTTACATGACTTGTTTAAAAAAGTGTTCCAGGAATTAAAGTAGAGTATCTTAAGAAATCAAATGGGTAAAAGAGTTACAGTAGAGAAAAAGACTCTTACTAAAAGGGAAAGGAAGTGAGCGTATCTTAAGAAATCAAATGGATAAAAGAGTTACAGTAGAGAAAAAGAAGAAAAAGACTCTTACTAAAAGGGAAAGGAAGTGAGCGTATCTTAAGAAATCCAATGGATAAAAGGGTTACAGTAGAGAAAAAAGAAAAAAAATTTACTAAAAAGGAAAGGAAGTGAGCGTATCTTAAGAAATCAAATGGATAAAAGGGTTACAGTAGAGAAAAAGACACTTACTAAAAGAGAAAGAAAGTGAGCGTATCTTAAGAAATCAAATGGATAAAAGAGTTACAGTAGAGAAAAAAAAAATTTACTAAAAGGGAAAGGAAGTGAGCGTATCTTAAGAAATCAAATGGATAAAAGGATTACAGTAGAGAAAAAGACTCTTACTAAAACGGAAAGGAAGTGAGCGTATCTTAAGAAATCAAATGGATAAAAGAGCTACGGTAGAGAAAAAGAAGAAAAAACTCTTACTAAAAGGGAAAGGAAGTGAGCGTATCTTAAGAAATCAAATGGATAAAAGGGTTACAGTAGAGAAAAAGAAGAAAAAACTCTTGCTAAAAGGGAAAGAAAGTGAGCGTATCTTAAGAAATCAAATGGATAAAAGAGTTACGGTAGAGAAAAAGACTCTTACTAAAACGGAAAGGAAGTGAGCGTATCTTAAGAAATCAAATGGATAAAAGAGTTACATTAGAGAAAAAGAAGAAAAAACTCTTGGTAAAAGTGAAAAGAAGTGAGCGTATCTTAAGAAATCAAATGGATAAAAGAGTTACGGTAGAGAAAAAGAAGAAAAACTCTTACTAAAAGGGAAAGGAAGTGAGCGTATCTTAAGAAATCAAATGGATAAAAGAGCTACGGTAGAGAAAAAGAAGAAAAAACTCTTACTAAAAGGGAAAGGAAGTGAGCGTATCTTAAGAAATCAAATGGATAAAAGAGCTACGGTAGAAAAAAAGAAGAAAAAACTCTTACTAAAAGGGAAAGGAAGTGAGCGTATCTTAAGAAATCAAATGGATAAAAGGGTTACAGTAGAGAAAAAATAAAGAAAAAGACTCTTACTAAAAAAGAAAGGAAGTGAGCGTATCTTAAGAAATCAAATGGATAAAAGAGTTACAGTAGAGAAAAAAGAAGAAAAAAATTTACTAAAAAGGAAAGGAAGTGAGCGTATCTTAAGAAATCAAATGGATAAAATACTAACAGTAGAGAAAAAAGAATAAAAAAAATTACTAAAAAGGAAAGGAAGTGAGCGTATCTAAAAAAATAAAATGGATAAAATAGTTACAGTAGAGGAAATAATAATAAAAAAATTTACTAAAAAGGAAAGGAAGTGAGCGTATCTTAAGAAATCAAATGGATAAAATACTAACAGTAGAGAAAAAAGAATTATTAAAAAGGAAAGGAAGTGAGCGTATCTTAAAAAATAAAATGGATAAAATAGTTACAGTAGAGGAAATAATAATAAAAAAATTTACTAAAAGCAGAAAGATAGGAGTCAAAATATCTAAATAAATATAACAAGGTAGAAATTCTTATAAAATAAAATACATTATAAAATAAAGAAAACACTGTTAAAGAAGAGAAGATATATTATATATAAGTGATAATGACAAATATTGATATATGGAAGGCGATATAATAAAGAAATATATAAAAATAAACCAACTTATCAATTCGAAAGATAATTTAAAAAGATTCCATTTTTAAAGTACCCATAAAATGGCTAAAAAAATGGCCTCCAGAAAATTTTATTTTTACAGCTTACTTTAGACCTTTTAGATTTAGAGAATAAAATGGCCAACCTCAATATTTGATGCCTCATAACTAATAAAATATATAAAGAAAAGATCTGAAACTTAAAACAATAAGAGAATATACCTTAAAAAATATATAAATAAAATTTCATTTTATTTTAAAGCATATTAACGAAGTTATGAAGGTTTCTTTTTGCAGCTTTTTGTGCAGCTTATTTTAGACTAACCGCCTTAATAATATTTGGGGTTCAAATTTAAAAAAATTAGAGCGAAATGAATGCAAAGAAAAAAATAGAGGGAAAAAGAAAATCCAACAACTTAGAAAACAAATTAAAAAAATTCATTCAACTTTCATAAAATGTTGTGAAACTAATTGAAAAGGTATATAATTATAAAAGCAAAGTTTTTATTGATAAAATTTTAAGAAAAAAGGTATTTTTAGTTAGTGGGCATCTGTGCGCATTTGTGCTTACCGATTAGTAACACCCATAATAATTATTTATAAATAATAATATAATTATTTTATAATAGTAAGTTTGATAACACAAAATATATTTTTAATTTAAATAATTATACTAATATGTGTGGCCTGGCAAGAAAATGGGTGACATAAAAATATATAACAATACTCTATTACCAGCGCTCGTTCAAATTTAAATATATGTATATCTTTTTATTTCAAGTATATATTTAATATTATTTTTAATTGCAAGTTCTTATTTGTAAATAAAGAACATATTTGGGTGTATTTGAGTATATTTAGGTGTATTTGGGTAAAAAGTCATACC
>JAUIRK010000666.1:0-11896 GCA_030549495.1 Nectonema munidae
TTTTATAGTGTGTTTTAAAGTTCAAGTTTGAGTCAAGTGTTACACCAAGATATTTGTAAGACAAAGTTTGAGTCAATGGATGAGGACCAATATACAGAATTACGCTTGTTGAATATAATTGCTCCTATCAAAACTATATATTCAGTTTTTTTCATGTTTGTCTCAAATGATGTATCAAAACTTTTTAGTTTGTCTTCGGATTCTTCAATTTTTTTTTACATCTTCGTCCATTTTCTTGGATGTATCAACACTTTTAGTTTATCTTTCAAGTCTTCAACTTTTTCTAGAACTTTATCCATTTTCGATAATTCATTCCTGAAATTTTTACCCTCAAGATTCTTTTTCCAGAATACTGTCCAATTCTGAAAATACAGTCACTGAATTATTGGAAGAAAAACAATTTTTAAACTTAAGTTTTTTTGAAAATGTAATGTCCTATTTCGTATTATATGAAGATTTATAGAATTTTGGATTAATTTTGTATGTAGTAACATTTTGTAATTTGACAAGAATAATGAAACACAATTTATTTATGACGGGGTCAGCAAATTAGATTAAGAAAAAATAGGGTCTCCAGGATAAAAAGTTTGGAAACCACTGGACTGTAAAATGTAATGACAAATGTGTTATATATTTTAATTGTCGCCTTAATGTACTAAATGTACTTTTACTTTAATTAATGCCTTTGTTTCAATATTGTATTGAAGCAGTATTTTAAGTTAACCACAATTTTAACAACTTATTAATTTCCTTGCCTATATGTCTCTGCATGTCTCTTCAGACCGTTGCTCGGAAGTGAAGAATTACCTAACTATAGTCATTGTATGTTGGACTTGGATCCTGATCATCAATATGCAAGAGAACTATACGAGCATTGGAAAAAAAAATATGGAGATGTTCTTCCACCTCCATAAAGTTTCTGAAGAAGCCAAACTGTAAGTTCTGACTTCTCATGTGAGCCCAAAAATATTCCAATACTTCTGCCATGAGACTACTTATGAAGGTTCTATTCTTTCCCTTGACAAAGTGTTTGTTAAGAAATGCAATCGCATGGCTTCAAGGTATTGTCTCTTCAAGAGAAAGGAAAAGACAGGAGATTCCCTCAACTCTTTTATACAAAGCCTGAACCAGTTATCTCATGATTGCAAGTTTGAAAATAAATCTGCAGAGGGGAACAGGCAAGAAGCCCTGTGTGTCGCATTGATACAAAGACTATCTTCTTCATTGATCAGAACACGTATCTTAGAAAAAGAAGATGTCAGCCTAAACGATGCTTCTGATATTGCTGTTGTGCTAACCATGTCTGAAGAAGAAACTGTCCAGTTTCAAAACACATCTTTGAATACCATTGTTCCTACAAATGAAGATTTGTCTACTTTTGACGATGATAAATGTGCTTAAGTAGTACGTAAATGTTTTTCTGTGATTTACGTTGGCATCCTCGAAATAGATGTCCAGCTCGTAATGCTACCTGTCACTTCTGCAACAAAAAAGGCCATTTCGCAAAAGTTTGTAGGTTCAAACTTCAAAGCAAAGAAAAATTCAAGTACAAATCTTCTGATCGATTAATCGCGTCGTGTAATTTTGACTCTTCAAACCTGACTTCGGTTGTTGATTCTTTGAAAATTAACCACGTCAACACTAGGGTTCTAATTGATACTGGGTTATTTAACAGTTTTATTCATCCTGATGTTGTTAACACTATAACGCCTGAACTTTTTATATACCTTTAAAGCCTAAGTGAGGTCAAAAAGACCTCTAACATTTTTGTGTCTTTTTCAACATATTTCACTTATATATTTAAGATAAGATTATGGAAAACAATAAAAATGAAGAAAAAAACTTTATTTATACATATAACAGCTTACCATTGACATTTTTGTACACTTGCCACACACAAGTTTATGACAATTACAGGATTTTGTTAGCGTTTTGTTTCCATTGCAGTTGGCTTTTATTTGACATTTTTTTCTACTTATTTCTTTTTGATTATTTTTAGCAACTCTATTACACGTAATTTTATTTTGAACATAAGTTTCAGCTAATTCCACCGAAAGTTTTTGTAGAAAATCTTTTCTTGAAATTTTTTCTCCAGTTATCTCTCTGTAAACTATACATGCATTGATAGCAGCTAAATCTAAAATATTATAGAAGGTATGAATAGGCCATCTTCTTGATGAAGACTTGACACTGTAAATTCGGGCCATTTGATCTAAAACATCGACTCCATACTTTGTTGAATTGTAATACTCAATACTTTCAGGAATTTTTTTCGCGCAGTCTTCGATTCCAATATTTTCGTGTTGGCTGCTAAGAATAAAAACCGATTTGTTTTTTTGGCCTTATTGCATGTCAAAGTGATGTCTTTATTCTTAAGAATAATAGACTCATACTTCTTCATTTTAAAACTTTTTATTTCTTTTCTAGCTTTGTTCATTGTACCAACTAAAGTCATCGAGTGTTTTTGAAGTTCTTCAGCTAAACTGAGAGAAGTAAAGAAATTATCAGTTGTGACATTTCTTCCACTTTTATATTATGGTTTTACAAGTTCTAGAACTACATATTCTGACAACCTTACGTCTTTAGGTCGAGCTTCGTCTTTACCTAAATATGGGAATCCATTCAATAAATATTTAGACTGCACGTCTACCGCTAGCCACATTTTTTGCCCATACTTATCAGGTTTAGAAGGAAAGAATTGTGTAAAAGGACAACATGTTTTGCTAGGAAAAAGTTGTTCATCTACAGTAATATTAGGACCTGGATGAAACATCTTTTGGCAGTTTGAAATGAAACGATACCAAACATTTGATATAGCAGCAAATTTATCAGTTTTTATTCTTTCAGATCTTATTGTTTTCTCATCAAAGAGTAGAAATCTTAATATTTCACAAAATCGATCTCTCGCCATCGTTTTTTTACAAAAAGGTAAACCCCAATCATCGGACCAAAGAGAATGTAAATCTATGTTTTTCGACATGGTAACTCCTCTAACATATAAAATTGCTATGAAGGCTTGAACTTCTGATAGTGAAAGTGTCCACGAAGAATCACCTAAAACACGTCTTGCTTCTCCTTCTGTGTACAATAATATTGATTTCAATATATATGCATCTATAAAAAGCAACCAAGAGCTCAGAAAACTCCCCTTTACAAAAGATCTTCTCGCAAAATTTGATGGACCAGAAGCCCGCTTTATAATATTTTTAGACTTTGTTTTTTTATTATAAATACTATTTTGAGTTTCCCAAACAGTTCCATCTGTTGATTTATATGTATTTTTTATAGTAAATTTCTTTCTTTTTTTCCCAAATAATGAATTTCCAATATCGCTTGTATTACTACTTGAAGCAGTATTATTAGTAGTTATAGAACTGTCAGTTTCTTCAGAACTTACTTCTCCTTCACATCCAATCATAGAAAAAGAAGCTCTCGCCATCATAGAAAGTTTGAAACACTGGAGGCAATTTCTTGTGGGAAAGTTCCTTGTTCTACGCACGGATAAAAAGTATATTTCTTTTATGCTTCATCAAAGACATAGCAACAAAATCAAAAACGAGAAGATAATGAGATGGAGGTTAGAACTCTCTATAGAGAGTTACTATTTTGAAATACAGCATAAGCCTGGTAAGCTTAATACTGTCGCAGACGCTTTTTCGCGAATAAGTTTTCTTAAATTAGGTTTTGCTTCAACAAAGAACCTTCACGGCCTACATTCTAGATTGGCACGCCCATGTGTAACTCGTTTATTAGCTTTTGTAAGAAATAGAAACTTACCCTTTTCTGTTGAAGAAGTAAGAAAAGTTTGTAATGAGGGTTCTACCTGTAGACTTGTCAAACCAAACTTTGTTAAAACAAACGAAAAAGTAATTAAAGCAACTCAATCGTGGCAACGTTTAAACTTGGATTTTAAAGGACTTCTACCTAGCGTTACACGTAATAAATATATTTTAGTAATTATAGATGAATTCTCTCGTTTTCCATTTGCACTTCCGTGCACTGATACTTCATCTTCAACTTTGATATCACTTTTAACTTCACTATTTTCTCTTTTAGGTCTACCTAAATACGTTCATTCGGATAGGGCCATGGTTTTATGAGTTATGAATTTCGCAAATATTTGAAAAGACAAAACATCGTTCCCAATAAGACAACTCCTTACAATCCAACTAGAAATGGGCAAGCAGAACGATTTGTTAGCACAATTTGGAAATCTGTTTTTCTAACTCTCAAGTCCAAAAACCAAGAAGTTCGTACTTGGGAAAGTGCCTTGCCAGACGCCTTAAATGCTTTAAGGACATTAATCTCAACTTCTACCAATGCCTCACCTCATGAATTGATGTTCAATTTCCAGCGAAAGACTTCTACAGGCATCTCTATGCCCCAATGGCTCTTGTCCCCTGGGAAAGCATTGCTAAAAAGATTATCCTCCGATAAATACGCTAATAATAATAATTTATTGAAAGTGGAAGTCTTGGATGCAAACCACCTCTACACACGCGTCAAATATCCTAATGGCAAGGATGATACCGTCTCAATAAAGCATCTAGCTCCTGATCCGTTGAATAGCTCTTTGTCTAATAATAATTAATCTCCTTCCACTACTCCTGGCACCGACTACTTGGATAAGAACCCTCAAGACATACAAGTTACTTACTATTCACCTTTATCAACATATGATGAAGCAACTTCTCTGAAATGATCCGTTCCTCACCCTGAATGAAGATAAGAATATTACTGAAGATAATCCTATACTAAGAAGGTCTTCAAGAATCAGGAAACCAGTCAACAGATACACTCCCCCATAATGGTTTTGAAAGTTGCGGAGAATGTTATATATTTTAATTGTCGCATTAATGTACTAAATGTGCTACTTTAATTAATGCTTTATTCTCTGCAATTATTTCGCTTAATTATGACTCATGGCACGTTCAATTATATACATTTATTTTTGTTTTAGGCGGGGAAACTATTGCTTTTCTGTTATACTCAAACGTTTGAAAAAGGGCTTGTTTGTCTTCTTCTTTTTTTGTAATAGAAAAATTAAAAGTTGTGACTAAAGAAACTACTCGCTCACACAAATCATTCACAACTTACCTTCGCTTTACAGACATATGGCAATTTACTCCAGATCAAATTTTAACTTGCTAATGCGAAAAATTTTTCCATAACACTTTTAGTAATTCTATTATGTAAATTTAATTTTAAACATTTACTTTCATAAAAGAAAAACGAAATCGAATTTAATATTTCAAAAATAGAATTATTTAAGTTTTTATTCGACTTAATGACTTTCTATAGTTATGTAGTTACACATTCAGATCACACAAATACATAATAATTCACTCGCTTTTGTTAAAAAATATTAAAAAAATTTATTTTCACTTCTGAAAATATACTATCGTAGTGTTTTCAAGTTAATGACAAAAGCTTTTAATACAGTTTTGATAGTTTAGAGTGTAATTTGCAAGTTTGAATAAAGCATTTCGAACATTTTCTGATGCTTCGTTTTTTCATGGGTAAACCTAAAAAACATAATTCTCTGGTGGAAGAAGCTGAAGATGGAGTTGGTTGGGAAAAGCCATAAAAGTTGAGGAGGGATTTAGTTTTCAAGTTTGTTTGGGCTAGATTAGATCTTACTCTCATTGATTCTTCCGATAAAAGTAGAGAGAGCCTTTTTATGAAAATTTTTCTTTCTCCACTTTTTATAGAAGGAAAATCTTGCGGGGAGTTGAACTTCGATATGATAAAGGAGTTCAGGCAAGCCATGTCCAAATAATTGCTGAATATTGCCATCAGCCACCTTCTACAAGGCTTGTAGCTACGATATTGCTTGAGCATCCTGTTGCCAACATATACTCCACTTTTATGCTTGTTATATTCAATCATTGATTCAGGTGTGCCCGCAATAGAAGTTATTTCAACTTTTTTCGTTGTTGTTACGATAAAATGTAAACAACTTTGAAGTTTCGTTTCGGAATGTATGCCAAGAAAGAAGCACCTTCCGAATAAACTACATGAGTTCCACACTCATTTAGCTTGAGAGTATTAAGGTAGTTCAGCTGTAAAATTTTCGGCATAAATCTTTTCGTAGACATCAGAGTCCCACATACAGTTTAGTTTTTCGTAAGGATCCATCTGGCTATTTCATAAGAAGTGAAAAACCCATTCATATAAATACTAATACCCACTGGCAAATTTGAATAGAAAACAAGTCGTTTTACTATGGAAATAGCGAAAAAATAACTTCGGTCTTCTAAACCGGAAATATATATTTCATGTTTCATGTAATAAAAGCTTTTAGAATCGTTTACTTGATAAATTTAAATACCATATTGCCCTGGTTTTTTCGGATCGTAAATTGAAATTTCCTCTGAAACTAACCAAATGCTCATCAATAGTCACAGCAGTATCGGGAGTCCAATATTCAGCAAAAACTTTATAGAAGTGATCGTGTAAAAATCTCACTGCAGCAAGTTTGTCATTGGGGTTGGGGTTTCTAATGCTTTTATCATCAAAAGAAAGAAAATAATGTATTAGAAAAAAAAATTTCTCTTCCAAGAGAAGCTTTTAGGAAAGGTGAACCACAGGTTTCACTGAAAAGTGTGAAAATTTCAACTTTTTGGTCCAAACATTCACCAATGTGTAAAGAAGCAAACAAAATAAGAACGTAGGTGATATATTTCAAATTTGTCAAAACAATGTTTTAAAATGTTATGTTTAGGGCTTACTTTTCTAAAAAACAGGTGAAAAAAAAGTTACGTACACCCATATACCCACAACACTTCACATACACACACGCATGAAAAATAAGGGGAAAAGTGAGCATACATGAACCGACGCAAAACACACGTACACATACCCATAAAAAAGCAGGTGAAAAAATGAGCACACGCATTCCCATACATCCAAACAAAACACCTGTACCTCCACATATACAAACACCCATACACATTCCCCCTTCTTTCACACACACCCACAGACATACACGCACACACCCATGAAAAAGCAGGTGAAAAATGAGCACAAGCACACACGTACATCCAAACAAAACATCTATACCTATACACACACATACTAACACCCATACACATCCCTCTTCTTCTACACTCACCCATACACACCCGCAGAGATACACACACACCCACAGACATACACACACCCACCCACAGGCATACACACACCCACATGCATACACACACCCACAGGCATACACACACCCACAGGCATACACCCACACGCACTGGCATACACCCACACGCACAGGCATACACCCACACGCACAGGCATACACCCACACGCACAGGCATACACCCACACGCACAGACATACACACATTATAGAAAAAAATACACATATCTTTCTCCTCCAAACACACACAACACGAAAAAATATACGCCCACAAACAAACACATAAACAAGAATCTTAAAAATTTTATAAATTAATCTTACCCAAAATTAGTTTCCATTTTCAACTTTGTATAATGATAAATATGATGAATCACTTCAAAAGAGAAAAACAATTTAAATATTTTCAAGATGTCTGTTTCCCAAAGTGCCAATCCTTTGGGACCACTAGGAGAGACAGAAGTATTTCTTAAATTTTCTGTTTGAGTCCTTCACTTTGTACTGGTAAAGGGCTCCCAGCTATAACTAATATCGTCATCCAGGGCCGTATCAAGGGATCGTGGCGCCCCGGGGCAAAGGTCCTGAATGGAGCCCCGCCCTTTCTTTTCTCACTCATCCCACCCCATTCTGGCTTAAAAAGAGATTTAGAAAAAAATGCTTACATTTTTATTAAGCCCCATAATTCAGATATATACTGACTGAGTCGAAGACAGTCTCCATTAGATGTTCATTTTTCGTGTTTTAGCAGCAGCAAAATAATCGATGACTTCGTCAAAATCAACACAATCGAGAACTTCTTTTTCAATGCTCATAATAGCCAGACTTTGGAGGTGGGCTTGCCCCATAGTGCTCCTTAGGTAGGACTAAGTTTTAGCTTGTTGAATGACCTTTCACAGGATGCAATAGAAGTTTCAATTGTCAGCATGATCCTCAGAGCCACTTGTAGATTCGGACAGAGTCCTGAGTGCGAGGACAGAGTCCTGAGTGCGAGGACAGAAAACCAAGTAACTCCATAGCGTTTGCCGGTTTTTCCTTCCGAGGTTTCAAAAACATTTGAATGTCCTCAATTTCCATCTCAAGCTCTGCTGCGTTGACGTCAGTGGAAATGAAATGGCGCCCCGAGGCAATTGCTCCCCACTGCTCTCCCCCTTGATACGGCCCTGTCATCAGCATAGGCTAAATTTTCACCCGTCTCACATTCTTAAAGTGAACTTGATTCGCTAATTTCATCGAAAAAAGACGAATCACTTGACTCTTCAACAAAACTACTCGAAGATGAAGATTCCATGGAAAAGATCTGAAAACTTGGAATGAGTACTGGAAACTTTGAGTATTGAAGGTGTGAAATGCGAAGAAAATAGAGCGAGTAACGAAGGCGGTAAAATGTAAAGAAACTAGATCAATATTATATAGGATGGAATGGAATATTCGATCAGACAGTTGTCCGATTTCATTACGATTTATGCACACATGGTATACTGCTCAATGAAAACGTAATATTTCAAGGATTTTCTTTCCGAAGAAGAGTGATGAATCATGGTATGCGGCGAATCGTCGCACGGGACTAATCGTAGGGTTCTAGGCGCGCACAGGACTAATCGTAGCACGCTTGCTACAATCAATGGGCTCTCTCTAACACTTCTCAATTCAGAAAAAAGCGTTGAGGATAATTTTTCGTAAATCTTTTATCAGCCATACTAATTCATTATTCTATGATAACTCTTTATTAAAAGGACATATACAGAAGAAGTATATATACCTTCATATACAAATATTTTAACTACATGCTTCCTTTAGTTTTTCACGATTTTTTCACAACAAGAAAAGATAATAATTCAAATTACTTCTTGAGACATCCGGACACACCTAGAATAGGATTGTTCAAACTGTCAGGCTCATCACAGTCCATCATTAACAAAGCTTATGATCTTTGGACGTCAAATTCGTTTAAACCTTCAGATATATTTCTTTCATATTCAACTTTTAAGTATCATCTGAAATCGTCAGCAATCAGTAGTTATATATTTCAAGAATCATGTAATGTAAATTGTTATACTTGTACCAATATGTTGAAAAATTAATCCTGTTTTGTTTCCTTTCTGTTAAGTTTTTTTGTATAAAGTGATTTTTTTTTTTAAATATTTTATTTGTGTATATCGTTTTGAATAGCTTTTTCATATGTTTCATTTTTTCCTAATTTTGTGTATGCTTTTGACTTAGTTGTCCAATAATATATTCATATAATATTCAATTTCTCTAACTTTCTATCTAATCTTTCCGAATTTTCTAGCCAAACTACTTATATTGAGAAGGTGAATCATACCAGCGGTCCAAGAGACCTTTTGATATAGCCTTGCAAATTATAAATTCTATAAAATTACATATATCTCTCTACTTTGTGAAAACTGTATTGATAATATCCATTTTGATTTTAATCTTATAATTATATCATGAATATCTATTATTTTGCGAAATAAATTTCTTCTTCTTCTTCTTCTTCTCTCTAACACTTTGATCCTGCCACCTTTTCTTCATTTTGCAAGCACGCATGTTGAACAAGGACATTTTTTCACATAATCACCGTTTTCTAGGCAAGCAAGTCTGCAAGCACATATGATGTCATATTTACTAAATGAGCGATGAACAGATAATTCTGATTGCATGGGACTAATCGTAGCACTCTCTGGAATGTCAAGTCACTCTCAAACTAAGCTAAGACAGATGTTGTGCAACTAATTTTCCCCATCACTAACACTTTGCCTGCATTCTTTATTTATCTTATCTTCATAACTATTTTTACTATATATTTTAATACTTTTACTAATATTTTTACTACTTTACTTTTTAATACCTCCTTTTACAAAGTTCAGATGGAATTTGAAGGTTACAAATTTTATCTGAAAAAGTAAACATCAACTAGCAAGCTGTATTATTGCACAATTTCGTCATGCCGTGGTATGTTATGTTAAAGTTTAGTATAACTTATAAATTATATTGAAATTTTCCTTAAATCTTTTACTTTGACTGTCAAATCATAAATTATCATTGTTTGTTATCAACAGTTTTCAAGTTTTTTTAATTTGCATATCTATTTAATTTATTAATTAAGTAATCTTTCCCTTATATTTGTGATATTTAATTTAATATTTTTTTTTATTGTACGAATTTATAAAATAAAAGAGCTTAAAACGACTGATTAATTATACTAATTAATTATAAAAATATCATGTAAAAATTAATTATTAAAATCAATTATTACTACGACTAATGACATCCTAACTTAAAAGTTATATTGTTTTCTTATATAAATGCTGCAATAAATTCTTCAATATATGATGATCCGTCAATATGTTATTATAAACTTTATTCCACAACACCTTTTCCTTATAAGAAACGTTCATGTATATACATGTTTTTGTAAAAAAAAAAAATCATTTTTTGATATTAAGCAAGTTGTGTTCAACTTGTAATTGCAAACTAATTTTGATTAATTTCTTATACTGCCTTTCTTTGATTTAGTAACAGACATTTAAATTACTAGATAGTGTTATTTTTCATTTAATGTTTAATTTTTGCTCTATCACTAAGTAATTTATTCAATATATATATTCTAAGTGTGTGTGTATGGTGCTGTAAAAAAGTATTAATATTATAAAAAGAATGTAAATGAAGCATTTTCCATTTTAAATGATAATGAGTTTTCCTCTGCTCAAATTTTCATATGTCCACCGGAAATTTCAATATTAAGCGATGTAGATAGTGCTGATGAAAACCACGAACTTTCAATTTTGCAAAAAAGGCACTAAAAAAGATGTATTAAGTGTAATGTTGCTCTTCATATGCACTGCTTCAACGCTTTTCACTCAAAATAATAATACTAATTTTTTGGTGCAATAAATTTCTTGTTTCTTCAAATATTTTTTATATTTTATTGCTAGTAAAAATATATTCTTTTTAATGTGAAAGATGATTGACTTTTATTCATTTTAGATCTGAGTATACCTAGTTAATATTGCTATGTTGTAAAAAATGTGTTGTATATAGTAAAACATAAATATTTATCTGGAATCCATTCTTGAACTTAATAATGATTTCTAAAAATCTTTTTTTATTTGAAACAATCATAAAATTAGTCTAATTATACTTAGTTTTTTATATTGATAAAAGTTATCATGCACGACTTGAATTTTTTCATGTTATGAAAGTCATTAATAAAATAAGAAAACAGAATTTGTTCAAATATTAACCCTTGAGGGACTAGCTCATTGGAAATAACTGGCTTTGAGGCGGTAATATTATAAATAACGTCAAAGAATTATAAAGGAAATGCCTTGTTTAAAAAAAGTATTGACTTTTCATTTTAAAACTTCATGAAAATAATTTTTAATTTATTTGTCTAATGGTTTTTGTTATATTTTTTTATATCAACCAAAATAAACAAGTGGCTCGTTTGAAAAAAATAGTTAAATTATAATCTAAAAATAGTTTTAAAAAAAATAATAAAACAGTATTCAAAAGCTTATCCAAAATGCAAAGTTAAATTGAAAATTCAAATCTAATTATTATATGACTAATAAAAAACTATCAAACAATTATAGATTTATCTAAATTTTAACTAATTTAACATCATTGAAAAATAAAAAAATTAAATATGAGAGGTTTGGAAAAATAAGAAAAATAAATCTGAGAGGTTTAATTGATATAATTTTATGGCATTGAGCGAGAAAAATGCGTTGGGTTGTGCAACGAGTTAAAGTTCATCGCTCAC
>JAUIRK010000664.1:0-75000 GCA_030549495.1 Nectonema munidae
ATGATGATGATGAAGGAAGGAAGGAAGGAAAGTTTTATTTTTACGCGCAACTACAATACATGAAAGTAGGTATAGGTACAGTCACGCGGATGAAAAGATTATAATCTCAAATGTATATATTTAGTGAAGACATAAGTTCGTCATAACTTTGAAAAAGGTAGGTTTTCAATTTTTTTTGAAATTAGCTAGATTTTCGCATTCTTTCAGGAAACGAGGCATCAAGTTCCATAGTTTGAATGCATTGTAGAGTGAGGTTACTTTTTGTGAGGTTTGGAGACTAAAATTTGTACTATTAATTTCAGCAGGTAAAGCAAGAACAATTGGTTTTTGGTATTTATAACAGTTATATAATAATGTCATAATTTTAAAAACTATTCTCTTTTCAAGATTTAGCCAATGTAAATCAACGAGAACTTCGGAAACACTTTCATGTCTTTTTTTTCGAGATATTAGTCGTGCGCAATCGTTCTGTAAAACTTGAAGTTTTTTCAATTTTGTCTTCGGTAACCCATAGAGTAGAGAATTGCCATAGTCTAGTCGACTTACAACAATGGCATTAACGAGTGTAATAAGGTGATTTCTGGTAAGAAACTTTTTGAATTGTTGCAAATTTCTTAAAAATAAGTAGCCTTCTTTGACTTTGGACTTTATAAATGCATCAAAAGTCAAATTTCGGTCAAGAAGGACTCCAAGTACGTTGACTTCTTTTTTAATTTTAAGTATGTTATTTTCAACACAGAAGCCATCGAAGATTAGATCGTTCTGCTTAGTAAAAACAATAGCTTGAGTCTTTTTGTCATTTAGTTTGAGTTTGTATTTCTTCATTAGGTCTTTTATTTTCATGTACAGATTAGGAACTCTTTTTTCAAATGTTAAAGTTTCAAAATTAGAGTGGAATGGCATGCATAAGTACAGATCATCTGCAAAGCCCAAGACATCAAAGCCAAGATCTTCAATATAGTCTAGCAAAGGAGATATGTAAATGTTAAAGAAGAGAGGTCCAAGGACCGATCTTTGGGGGACTCCATAACTGGAATCGAGAGAGCTAGAAATATATCCATCAATACATGTTGAGTACGTTCTGTTTTCAAAGTATGAGGATATCCAACTTAGAGCATTATTCCTCAGGCCGAATTTCTTTTCTAAAATTTTTAACAATATTTTTCTGTCAAGGGTATCGAAGGCAGATTTAATATCCAAAGCAAGTAACAATGTGTTGAGATTTTTTGACATGTTGACTTTTATTCCATTAACCAAAGTGTAAAGTAATGTTTCTGTACTGCAGTGTTTTTGATAAGCGAAAAGATTTTTCCTGATCAAGTTATTGGCATGTAGGTGATCCGAGAATCTCCTTAGCACGACTCTTTCGGCAAGCCTACTTAAGAAAGTAAGGCTAGAAATGGGTCGAAAATCATTTAGATCATCTAAGTTAGCGGTTGCGTGCTTGGGAACAGGTGTTAGGATTGCATCTTTATTAAAAAAGAAGGCTCCTCTCGTAAATGACATGTTGATGTAGAAAACATAATATGGTAGAAAAACATCTAGACAGCATTTGAGCATTTCTGAGTTAAGGTAATCAGCTTGGCCCACTTTAATTCCATGTAAACTGATAATATCTGCAAGTTCAACCTGATCAGTTGGAAAAAAGATATTCAGTGATAAACAATGCGTGTTTTCAATTGTGAATGTACATTCGTGGTATTTGGAGGTGCTTTCATTCATGTCTTCAACAATCGCAAGTACTTTTTTGTGAAAGAAGTTATTGAAGAGATTAGCTAACTTTGTTTTGTCATCAGAGTAAGGAAGAGTACTGTGAGGCTTTTTGAAATTGGACATCTCACGAACAAAGCTATAGAGGGACTTGGAATCGCTTGCTCTATTTATAAACTTGTCACAGTATTTCTTTTTACATTCTTCGAGAAGTAGTGAAGTGGAAGTTCTTAAAGCTTCATATATTTTGCGGTCAGCTTCATTCCTAGTTTTTAACCATTTTGTATATATTTTTTTTCTACGATTTCTTGATTTAATGAATTCACGCGAAAACCACTTAGGTCTGGACAGGCGCACCACTTTAGTCACTCTAGGAGCATGTTCGTTTGTAGTTGTTTCAATTACTGAGCAAAATTTGTTGAATGAAAAACAAGCTTCAGTACTTTCATTTTGTATAGAAAATAGTCTTGCTTTTAGGTCATGCTTGAACAAGTCTTTATTGACACAAGAAAAAATTCTATAAATGATGGATTTCTCCTTTATTTCTGAAGGTTCTTTAGAACTAAGAGAAAAGACAACGGGGTAGTGATCACTCAAATTAATTGGATAGATTTCAGGAGTAAGGCATGTCATCAGTGAACTCTCACAAAATATGTTATCAAGACAATGCCCAGCAACGTGAGTTTGGACTTTTAACAAAGGATGGAGATCAAATTGATCAAGTGCGCTGAGGAGCTTTGAAGTGAAGGCATTATTATGAGAATCAAAATGTACGTTAAAGTCCCCAAGTATAAGATTATATGAAATGACCCTGTTTAGTGAATTAATCATATCAGAAATTTCAATTAAAAACTCTCTAAAGGAAGCTCTTATTAATCTGTATACAAGAACAAAAGTAATGTTGTAATATGGAAAGTTCAATACGCAGCCAATGGATTCAAAAGTTTTGTATGTTTTGAGTTTAAGGTGCTTCAGATTAAAACCTTTTTGATAAAGAATGGCAACGCCTCCTCCTCTTGAAAAACGAAATGAATGATATATCTCATATCCGCTTTCAATAACTTGTGTGATGGTTGAGTTGTAATCACTTTCTATCCAAGTTTCACAAATAAAGGCTACAACAGCAGACTTAGATTTGCAAAAATCAATGACTTCAATGCATTTATTTCGCAGGGAATGAACATTCCATAAAACAAAGCTGCAAGAATGTAGGGTAATTAGTTTTTTGAAGTAGGTTGAGGATCAAAAGAAGTCACAATTGATGAGGAGTCAAGAGAAGTAGACGGTGGTACAATTGATGATGAGTCAAGAGAAGTAGTAGATTGAGGATCAAAAGAAGTCACAATTGATGAGGAGTCAAGAGAAGTAGACGGTGGTACAATTGATGATGAGTCAAGAGAAGTAGTAGGTGGTACAAAAGATTGTTTTCCAACTTTTTGTAAGAAAATAGGACATAAGGAGGAATTAGCCCGATGATTATCTTCCCACTTGTTTTTTCTACAGTTAATACATCGATGAAATGAAGAATTTTCGAAGGGAACAAGGCAATCTTTAGTTTGATGTGAATCAGCACAGTGTGCACAAGAAGGGGCTCCAACATTGGGGCAATTTGACTTCCAGTGCCCGTACTCTTGGCAGAAGTTACAGCGTTTAACCATTTTCCAATCAAAGACTGTACATTCCTGTAGACCTACAAACAATCGTTCACCAGAAGAAACAAGTCTTTCCCGAGTTTCAGAAGAAATTTTAAAAACAGAGTAGAATGTATTATTTTTTGAAGATTTTCTAACGAACAAGCATTTAGAATTTTCATTATTTATATTTAAGCTTTTATTCAGTTCCTTAACATTGTCAAAAAGATCACAAGGAGTATACGAGTTGTAGAGACCAGCTATACCAATATAACAACTCTTATTTATAGAACTTATGGTTGTTTTATCAAAGTTTTTTTCTAAAATAGGCAAAATATAATTTTTTTGAGTTGTCTTAGGGGGCAGTACAAGACACATGTTTCCTTTTTTGTTTTTGTAAAAATTCTTAATCTTAATGCCGGAGCTAACACAATCCTTTTCAAAAGATTTAATTTTTGGACTAGATATATCATTTCCATTTATAATAAAATTAAGTTTTTCTTTGATTTCTTCGACCCGTTTTTTATTAAATTTATTAGAAACAACATGTGAATATAAAGTTTCAGAACAATTATACCTTTCTACGGACGCTGAATTAGGCAAATTAATTTTATCAACTATTTTTTTAAGTGAGGTTTCTATTGATGAGATTTTCAAAGAAAGGGGGTTCGGGGTTCCGGGTTTTTTTTTAGAGAGAGGCATTACTCACAAAAAAAAAAAAATTTCTTATTTTTTTTGAAAATTCGGTGGTGTTTTTTTTATTTGGGGGGGGGGGTAAAAGGTTGGACAATTCAATTTAAAACATAGGAAAAATTTTTCCAAAAAAAATACAATCGATTCATTTTTTGTGTTTATTTTTTATAATATATTTACGTCAGCCTTTTTTCTCAAACAAATAAATAATAAGTGTGTTCTCACCTTTTTTAATATAAAAAAATGAATATTTTGAGATTTTTAGATGGTAGAATATTATAAAAATTTATTAGATTTTTTTTAATTTTTTCTGAAATTTTTTTTAAAAAAAAAAAAAAAGAAAAATATTAAAATACAAGAAAAAAAAATTTAATATTTTTTTTTTTATGATGATGATGATGATGATGATGATGATGATGATGATGATGATGATGATGATGATGATGATGATGAGGATGATGATGATGATGATGATGATGATGATGATGATGATGATGATGATGATGATGATGATGATGATGATGATGATGATGATGATACTGGTGGTGGTGGTGATGATGAAAGTCCTATGGTGGGAAATATCTTTCTAAAACAAAAATGGGGATACGTGTGAAAAAACTTTATGATAAATAAATTTGTTAAAAATTGTGATAAATAAAAATAATTTTATGCTTCATCTTCTTGTATAATTTTTTGAGGTTAAGCAGCGTTTGCTCTACCGGATGAAAATGAATGTGGAAGATGAAGAAGGCCAAAACACTCCATTGATGTCAAATGCTCACAAAAAGTCTTCCATCAATGTTAGAAAGTCAAGCGCCTATCTCGCTTACATGCAGGAGGGCCAAGAAAGAGATTTGTCTGCTGCAGCCAATCAAATGAAGGAAAAAGAAAAGAAATCCTCAATCACTGAAACTTTTCTTCTTCCCAATATATCTCGGGATAAGGAGTTGATTGCGCAAGATGAAATTTCAATGAGTTCTCAAATGTTCAAGATTTTTTGGATCATTTACCTAGTGATTTCCATTGCTGCACTAGCATTTTCAACCGTGGTCATCACCAGCATTTATATCCCCAAACTTAATCTTATCAGTCGTCTAACTTTTCAGAAGCATGCAATTGATCCTATCAACAATACAGCCACAAATTGATCGATTTATCTATTTATTTATTTATTTATTATCTATTAATTTCTAAAAGCAATAACTCACGATTTTAATAAAAAAAATTTAAATCAGAAGATATAAATCTTACTTCTAGCACAAGTTATGGAATTTGCATTCATCCACCAAGATTTTTAATCTCTGTTATAGCATAAAGCAGGCATCATGAAAAGGTGAAAATAATCAAGCATTTGATAATAATAAATTTCTCTAAAGCTGGTGATATAAAATACAAGGGTTTGTTTGAAAGGCAATAGACACGCTCATGAATCTGTTACATATGCGTTAGAAGAGGGAAATGGGATTAAAATTTCTATAATTTGGAGGCAAGTATATATGTCCACTAATATCGATATACTTTATTCTAAACAAAAAAATTTTAATGCTTCAGTATATTCTAGAGCAGTGGCGTAGTCAGAGAGAAGTACATGGGGGCACTGGAGGGGCACAAAAAATAGGCTTATATTGAAAAATCTGAATCACCCTGATTAAGTTTTTAAAATTCATCCGAAAAATCCTTAATTTTCCACACCACCTTCAAAACATTGATAATAATAGAAGAATAGGTTTGATTTAAATTTTGATAAAACATTTTTTTAGTGATTTAAATGATAATTTTTCACTATTAAACTAAAATGATAAGATTTCGCTTTTGTTCATGGAGCATTGATGATGATCTTTGTTCAGACAAAATTTGCTTCAAAAAAGAAAAACTCCTCTCGCAAGAAGCCGTGCTGATATACCAATCGTCAATGATCCTGCATAATTTAAATTGTGCCAAGTAATACTGTAATCCAATATATATTTTACAAATCAAATTTCATACCTATATACAAATTTTATTTCCTTTATTGGAGAAATAATCTCAAAAATGTCTTTCAGATCCTCATGCTTATCAGTTTTATAGTTTTTCGATATAAAACTTTTAGCAACTTCTGCTTGGCTGACGAATAAAGAATCATTCATAATTCCAAAATGAAAAGCTATCATGTTTAAAAAATCAATTTTTATCTGAAAATGATAAAAACTCAAAAAAGTTGTTTTCAATCAAATTTTAGATAGATACATAGTACTTTGAACATATTAGATTAAAATTAACACATTCTTATCGATTTAATTTATAAAATAACTCATCAATAATTTTGAAAGAGTTCAAAGCTTCGGGTTTCTCGGCTCGATAATAATTGACTCTGATCTTAGATTCGACTTGCACGTTAATGCAGTTTTATCCAAACTAGGTTGCTAAAATCAGTTTATTTTCTACCTATCAATATCAAAGTTTTACTGTACAAATCTCTTTGTGTTTCCCATTTATCTTTCTCGATTGTAAATTGGGGTCATACAAAGCTGTCTAAAATTTTATCCATTCAGAAAAAATTAATTACAAGTGTCTATAATGAGAAAAAGTACATTCATAATGCACCGCTGTTTTTTTCAGCACATTCTCTGAAAATTGAAGATCTGTATAAATTTAATTTATTGATTTTACTTCATAAGTAATGCATTGGAATGGTACCTGCCTTATCTAATTTTTTCATTTTCAATTTTGAAAATAGTTTTTTCAACACCAGAAAGCCCTATTATCTGTCAATGCCACGCTGTACTAGGAGAGAAAAAATTTTAATCAAATATAAAGTTTCTAATCTATGAAATTTCTCTTCTATTTCATTTTTTGATTTAAACAAATCTCTATCATTTTTCAAAAAAAAAGTAGCTTTTTATTTTTTCTCTATATGTAATGTAACTTGTGGAATTCGAAATTGCTTTGTTTGTCAAAATAATGCAACATGAACTTTTCTTCGAAATTTTTACTACTTGTTTTATTTTTATTTGTAATTCGAAATTTGAAACCATTTTTTTCTTTTTTTTTCCTTTCATTTTGTGTATTTGGTTTTATTTTCGTTGGTGGCTTTTTCCTTCAATCATCAATGGCATCTTCCATGGTTCCACAATCACGCGATTTTAATTAGTATTACCATTTTAGTCAGTAATTATTACAAATGTATTTTTTTCTGTGTTGAATATAAACATCTGACAGCATTGAAAAATTCATTATCGCGTTCTTGAAAAAAAGTTTTACTATTAGATGAAAATCATTACAAATATAAAATTATGAATACAATATAATAAAAAATTACATTACTTTAGCTTAAAATTAGGTTTAAAAGCATAAACTTTGAAATCAGAAAGTAAACATTTTTCAAATAAAAAATCACTCACCTTCGCTTCACATTGAGTAAACAAGCAAGCGTCAATTATTTCATTGTATAAACTGATAAATGGGTTGTTGCTTTCACGATCGCATAATGTGCAAAATGTGGTGAAGAGATTTTGATCTGAAAAACTCGAGGAAGTTTTTCTCAGTTGACCGAAGAATTCATTGTTTTCTCTCAAAGATTGTAAAGATTCTAACAATGTTTCCACCATTTTGAGCAAACAATTCAAGTCGCTGTTATGTGACTTAAAGTAAACGAATCGATATATAGCTTTAATTTAAAATAATTTTTTTTGCTTATCTGAGCAATGCTCAGTGAGCATAGATATTGAGAAGAGACATCAGTCCAAGTATTTTTTTGGGAAGCAAAACAACAAAGAGAAATTTCGGCTTCTCGAATTGCAAAAGTTGCACTTGGGCTTCAATAGAAATTTCTAGATTAGAGTTAGTGTTCGAAAAGAAATTCAATAGATCTTTGAACTTTTCGAAGTTGTTGGAAACAACAGTCAATGTTTCAAAGTGACTAGACCATATTTGCTCTAGAAGCCTCTTTAAAGTTTGTCCAGAATAATTTTGAAATACCATGTGCTTTGTAATAAATTTATAAAGCATTTTACAGAGAGGTATCACCTTGGAAACCTCAGAAATCACATTCAGAGATTTAATTATAGAGAGGTGTAGCTGATGATTGAAACAATGTAAAAATGGAATGTCTTTTTTCAATTGTTCGCTTATGATACTCTGGACTCCACCTCGTTTACCTTTAAATAATTAAGTCATTATTAAAAGATAATTTATACTATGACATTTTTTAGATAGGTTTTACCAGACATAACAGAAACCCCGTCATAGCACTGTGAAATTTTTTGACCGAAGTCTTTGGACTTCGCATTCACGTCTTCTGATGAACAAACATCAAGCAAATTTTCTTTACATTCTCCGTCTTTGAAGTATCTGACGATCTATGTTTGAACAATAAATGTTAAGACAAAATAAACAAATTTTAAAAATTTTTAATTTTACTATTGATATATTCTCGGTGTAGTTACAAACATTTGTCCCGTCGGCTTTCAAACAAATGTAAGGAACTTCACGTGAGTTTACTTTCTCTGCAACTTTTGAAACTACAAATGAAGCTATGGTGCTGATTATTTCGTTTTTAATGTCTCGGGATGTGTATTTTGCATTCTTCGGGATTGTTTTTGAAATCTGATGAATAAATAATTTAAAATTAAAATATTCTATTTTTATACAGTTCTTTTTTCTAATAAATTTCTGTATTGTAATTATTTATTTTATATTAACTGAATAAAAAATGATATGATAAAAAATATATTAAAAGCTTACTTCTGCAAGTTTATTATCTTTTTTCATTGTATATTCAAACAATCGCAAAAACATCCCATTTGGTGAATCAATTTTATTTGTATCTAAATATTCAACATGCTCCTCATGGCCACGCAAGGGCAGTTCGTTAAAAATGGGAGAATTTCCAATATCGACTTGATGTAAAACCTATTTTGTTAAAAATGTACATTTAACAAAAACATTTGTAAAATTTGGTTATATATATAAAACACCTGTTTTTGGCCAAAAGCGTTTCATTAAGAATACATGAACAGACAAGCTCTTAGAAATTCTTTGCCTTCTTTCAATCCATGTTTTTTATGCCTCAATATGATTTTTTTACTCCTCATCTTTTGATAAACCTTTACCCCTTTTAAGAGATACCTATTGAGGATAAAAGCTTTGTCTTGATTAGAATGAGATTCAAAATGTCTGCAGCACAAACGAAAAAGTGATTTTGTTTCCAATGAAAATTTCAGCATTTTATTTCCATATTTTTTTAGGGTCATATTCTATTATCAAGGGCTAAGAACAGGTTCATCAAAATTTATTTCAAAAATATTATTTCTTGAAATTCAATACTTTCAATACCTTTAATCATGACTATTTACTACAACTTTGTTATAAAAAATTAGAAAAAATAAATATAGTAATAAATCAAAATAATGTATAACTTATTGACTGGTGGTCTAGCTGTTAAACTTAGGCCTAGAGCTACAAAGCTTAGATTCAAAACCGAACGTGAAAATTGAAAAACAAAATTTACTAGTCAAACTAAGAAAGCTTCATATACTTTGAATGAGATACCGACAACGTAAAATTGCATCAATTATACTCATATATTTTGGTGAAAATGTTTATTGGACAAAACAGTGAGGCACAAAACCTTTGAACTGGTAATAGGGGGGGGGGGGGGCACGGTCCCTCACACTGTAAAAAAATGTGTTTAGAGACTAAACACAAAACTAAACACCAAATAGGTCACCGATTTTGAACACCTAAAATTGTAAACATGTTTAAACTCTAAGGGTCTGAACACTTATAAGTTTATTTTTAAACGCCAAGATTCTAAACACTTTAACTATGAGGCGCTTAGGTGGTGGAAATTTAGTTCAAATGATGAAAAGTATGTTTGGACATGATTTCAAAAACATACCCCATTTGAACTTCTAAAATATTCATATGTGTAATTGATGAATAACCGCTCCAAAAAATAAAAAAAATACAATTTGAAAAAATAAATAAAAATTTTAAAATTCAAGGTAATTTATTGAAAATTGATTAAAAAAAATACAAAATATATTCTCCAACATTTTACATGCTTTCCAAAAACTTCTTTTCAAACTTGACTAATTTTGTTGTTTTAAAAAATGGATAATTGTCGTTGAAAACCATGTTTTGAAAGAAACCAATTATTTGAAAATTTTTTGGATACTTAAGATCAAATACATAATATATTTTCAGCAAAAATAGCAAGGCTTCTTTTATCAGATGTCCTAAATAAAAAGAAACTCCATCTCCAACTACATATATCGATTTTGTTATTTCATTTTTGCACACAATCATCTTTGGAGAGCTTCCAACTTCTGAAGAAATATTGAGAGAACTTTTCTAGAAAAATTCAATGGGAAAATTGTGAAAGATTTTAAAAATAGAGTATGATTACGTCTAGAATGTTCAGAATTTTTCATTGACTTTATATTTTGATGAAATGGAAGTTATTTAGTCAAAAGAGATTATTATTTGTAAATTTCTTTCATTTTCGTTTGGAGATTTCGGTATATTCAAAATATACCGAAGCTTTTCCATCGTTCTTTCCCAATTTCGGTTGATTTTTTCATCCCTTAATTCTTTTTTGAGTAAAGAAAACTCTTTTTTAACCTGTAAAATAAAATTTAAGAAAAAAATGTGATATTATGTATATAAGACCATTTCAGTATTTTCGAGAAAAGGGAAAACTTCTATAACTGCTCGTAATCCAACAGGTAGATTTTTCATTTTTATTCTTCTTTCAGATAAACTAACTTCTTGTGCTAAATATATTGCTGAAAATTCTCTATCTTGATCACTTTTTTTGATTTCTTCACATAAAAATTGATGAGCTTCTGAGGAGGACATTCCAGTTTCACTCTCTTCTACAAAGAATTTTTAGAAAGAAAACAAATATAAAAAATGTATAAGGCAAATATATTTACGATAGTTTTTGCTAAGAACGAAATTCAAGTTTCTTTTTTCTTTGCTTACTGAGTTGGAGTTTCTAAGTTTATTCCATTTCCATCTTATGTTGCGAAATTTTTGGAAAAGTTTTTGGTTGAAAAAAGCCTAAAAAACGTGATGATCATTAAAAAAAATCACACTAAAAATAATCTTAATTACCCATGGAACTCTCCCATATGGGAATCCAATACACGGATAAATTGAATAAAGTGATCTACCCAAGGAATCGTAATTCTCTTTACTGTCGAAATCGCCTATAGATATGACGTGGTATGCAACTTCTTCCACCAACTTGTCAATAATTCATTTATGACATTTCCGCTTTCCAAAAGAGAGGTCATTTTTGTAGAAAACTTTAGTATATACATGGATTTACCATTTCTTCCATTTTCTGTCTTGTATAAATAAATTGCAAATCTATATCGTGAACTTACGTTTGAACAAGTTGCCATAATTTTAGGTGATGTTAGTTCATCAGAATCAGTAAGAATCATGTCTTTGTTTCTAGCCGCATGATTTATTATCATCATCAATTTTTTTGTTGGTCCAACCTTGTTTCCGATCATTAATAATATGTCTTTCTCTTGTAGATTTAAAAATACCATAACATCAATTTCATTTTCTAAAAAAATATTCTTAATAACAAAAGGTAAGTAAAAAGAATCAACCTTCGAAAGCCAGCATAACATATGGTGGAAACTGCAAAGCTTTTAATTTTTCTTGAATTTCTGAAACTGATAAACATTCATTTATTTCTTCAGCAATCTTGCTTAAATTTTCCTTACTCATTGATCTAAACTTTATAAAATCGCTAAAAAGTATATTATAAAATTAAAAAATTTAATGTGATGTGAAAAAGCTTAAATTTATGACCAACAGAAGTCAACATTTATTAAAACAACCTAAAAAAAATTTCCATGATAATAGGAACTTTGTGGCCATTTATAAAAAATATTTCGCAAACTAACACATATTTTTTGTGATATCTTTTCACATAAAAAAGCATATTCAATTACTTTAAGTTTTTGGCAGACAAAAATTACTCCACTATCATCGCAAACATAAATCTTTTCAATTTTACAAAACTTTGGCGTTTCACTGTTCATATCACTGTAAATTAAGACACTGTTTTTCGTATAATTAATTGATTTAAATTTAACATAGTTGACTGATGAAATGTTTATATCGCTTCTAATCGAACTTGAACTTCGCATTATAAAGTCAACTAAATCAGCATCTTCATCGCCATTTAAGGATCGCTTTTCATTTGTTACTATATCTTCACTAAAAAGTTTCAAAGATAAGCTTTTATCCACAAAATTCAAACACATCCAGTATTGATGGAAGTATGATAAAGATCTTTCAACACATTTGAAGTTCTTCCACTTAAAATTCTTGAAAACAGCGTGCTTAGCCTCAAACCGTAAACACCAATGGTTTCGGCCCGGTCCAAACTTTTTATTTGTTCTGGGTGTTAAGTAATGAAATTTCAGAGGGAATGTTACATGTCCAAAAGTTTCAGAAAAAAAAGAATTATGCTGATAAATTAGTTCAAACAAAAAGTTTAAAGTGACATCAGAAGCAATAGGAGAAATTATAAGTAGTGATATCTTGATTAGTTTTATGAAATTTTGCCAAACTCTGTCTTCTTTAGGAATAAACCCGAATATTAAAAAAAGTAAACAAGCATGAAATTCTTTGTTTCTACTGAAGTTAAAGGAAGGGCATTTGTGTACTTCAAATAATTTTTTCTAGAGTTTGTGGCTTATCATTCAACATTTCTTGAGGATAATCAAAGCTTAAAATGAGAGAATTAAGTGTTTCTAGTGTAAAGTACCTTTTACATCAATAAAAAATTCTAGAATCAACTGCAATGATATCTTCACAACACCTTCAAAAAGAACATGCATTGGATCGTGTAAAATGCATTCTGTAATTTTAAAATAAGGAAAACGTGCCAAGACAGATTCATTTTTGATACCATGCATTTTTGAGAAGTACTTCTTTTCATGTAATGGTTTCTTCTTCATTTCTTCACAGCTGATACGATGTTGTCTTTCGTTTCTCAAACTGAATTGAGTCTCGTAAAGACTATTAATGAGTTGAGAAGTATCAACTTCCCCACTTCTACATGGTTTCTTAGCAAAGTTTACGCCTCCTTTGAAACCTCCAATATATTGCGCAGCAGGTGTGTCCCCAAAAATACAATAAAGAGTACCATAAACGCTTTGAATACTTCCATTAACTTTCAAGTTTACACCTTCAGATAATTTTTTCATATCGTCGTTGAAATTTTCCAAAACTTTTTCAAATTTTGTGTTTTGATTACTGCTAACAGTTGTGAGAATGGTAAAGTAAAACGTAAACATGGCTGAAGATTAAGCAATGTCCAATAAAAGACAGAAACTTTGTGTTTTTTTCTATGAGATCCTAGAGGATTAGTGATCTCAATGTCATCATAATATAGACCAACATATAAAGAAGTGTCTTTTTCATCAAAGTCCAGATTTTTAAAGTAGTCTCCATCGGAAAATATTATATATTTATTATTATATATTTATATATTGTAACATAAATTCTTGTAAAATAATATATATAACAAGGTATAGCTATTCTTTTGTAACAAGGGCCGCTAGGTGATTAGTGGGATGGAAAGTCCAGTTAGACTTGGACTCAGCATTCCGGGCGGGCCACGATATCCGAAAGGATGGGTGCGAACGCCACAAACAACTTAATTAATTAATTAATTAATTAAATTAAAATTTCTCGAAAAATATTTATGTTGTAAAAATGATGACTCCAACCCGTTAAAGCAATCAACCTCAAAAGTTTTCTCCATTTTTGCTAAATCTTGAGAACACAGTCCCAGTTTCTTCGATGAATCGATGATTGATTCAACAAAAAACTTGATTTAAGCCTAAGCAATAGTGCGTCTTTGAATCGAGTATCAACTAAGCAATCTTCGGAAGGCGTAGCATCAAAATTATCCAAAATATCATAATTAGACGAAACATTCTGAGAAAAATGGGAATAATGCTTTCTTGAGCAATGTTTACGAAATGATTCATAAAAATTAAATTTAGTAAAACAGTTTTTCGTTGAGCATTTGACAAAAAAATCTTTATCGTGTCGATGACGGAAAAAAACATGATATGTGTAAAAAAGGTACAGATTGAACATTTCATATTTACTGAAAATAAATATAACAGATCAAAGCTTAAACTAAACTTAGTTTGATAACAAAATATATTATTTGCTCAAAAGTTTTTTAAAATATCGAGGCAAATAAAATACAAAGATAATGTAAAAATTACATATTTAAAAAATTTTTAACAAAATTTGAAAGATTTAGATAATCTGAAAATAAATCGTGGAAATCCGAACTAAGTTTAAAAACATAAATAGGTAATATAAAATCAGTGTGGCCATTATTTTAATTTCTGCAAAATATTCAAACCCAAAACCAAGTTCAATTTACAGTCGCGTAATGAGAAATTTTTGGCAGGGGAGGCGTGAGGTATGCATAGAAAACTCTATAAAATTCTTATACCAAAAAGTGTTTTTAAACTCTAAAAACTACTCTATATTGAGGCAAGACCGCAGTTTGTTTAAATATTGATTAAATTAAAACTTAGCTACGTCTCTGCTCTAAAGACTCTTGTAGGGTATGTATTTGACATACAGAACTTTCAACTTCATTTTCATTGTCATTATTTGATATTTGGACACGGCCACATTCAAGTAATGGTTCATTTTCTGTTTCTTTCAAAACTTCTTCAAAAAATTTTTCCTCCCAATTTGTAGTGTAAACTTCGTTAACAAGACTATCATCATCTATCTTTATGAACTCATCAGCTATGGTGATAGGCCTTTTTTCAAAAAAAACATCCCACATTTTTCCGCTTCTTCTAAAACTTCATCCACAGGAAAACCAGCCTTTCTGAAACATTTCAAAACTAAACTTGGATTGCAATTTTGGACTGAGAACTTTATCCATGCACAAGCATTCAAAACAGAGATGGATTTAGCTAAATCAGAGACTAATTTTTTTCATCCTTTTTCTATAATTTTTTTTATTGAACAAATTATACCTTGATCTAAGGGCTGCAAAATAGAAGTGGTGTTCGCTGGAATAAACACTAATTTAATATTTGTCAAGTTATCATCAATAAACTTTGAATGAGATGAAGCATTGTCCAAGAATAGTAAAATATTTCTATTTTGTCTTTTCATTTTCACGTTAAAAGAAAGTATCCATTCATCAAATATTTAGTATGTCATCCATGCTTTTGAGTTGTGCTTTCACAGAACATGTAAATTTTTCAAATTTAACCATATTAGTGCTGGGCAAAATTTGTCCGCTCAAGTGCTGGGGGGGGGGGGCGTAAAGTGCCCCCCTATTTTTCTCAGATATTAATAAGTTTTTATAAATATTTTTAATGTTACATATATATTTCAACTATGCTGAATTCAGTGGTGATGTCCATTTATTATCAAAATCAATCAAACCTGTCAAAAAATTGATTTATATTTAACAGCTCATCTCAAAAAGGAACTTTTTATTTAAATAAGTATATAAAGTTTTTTACACATGTATATTGCACATGCGTCCGAACATTTTTATGCACATGCGTTGTGATTTGGAATAGTCTGTGAAAATTGAAAGTGAGCTGATAGTTTTTGATGAACGTTGGTGAGCTATAGAAATTCTGGCAAGATATATATGATAAAGGAGGAGACGAAGAAGGCTGGATGAGCTCGATTGGGTGATTTAATGGTAGCACTTGATAAGATGTTTTGTTAGGAGCGAACTAAATTAATAAGGAATTGTAATAGTGCAGTGATTGGGATGTTTGGGTTGTGTAGAGGTTGGTGTAAGGATTTTTGGGGGTGTAGAGAGAAAGTGAATTTATTAGTAAATAATTCAAGTTTTGTAGTTGGTGTAGTGTGATAGGCATTGGTGATAGAAAGGAGACACAGGCGATTAATTTTGTTAAGATGAGTAAGGGATGACTGATGTCTCAACTCTGAGCCCCATGAAAGAACTCCATATTTGAGGACAGGGAAAATAAAACTTCTGATATTCGTTGATAAGAAAGAAAAGAGTTTTGACTAATTATTGAGAAGTGCTTTTGAAATGAATGGAGAATTTTAAGTTGTGTTGGAAAGCGAGCCCAAGATATTTTACTTGGTTTGCGGATCTAATTTGTTTGTTATGTAGAGTTGCAAGGGTAATGGTTTAATTCTTTTGCGTGTGAAATTAATCAAGTAGAATTTATTAGGGTTAAAGGAAATTTTTTATTGTTGTGTTTTGATTTGGATTTGTTTAGTAAAAGTAAAGTTTGAGGTTTTGAGTTTATTCATAACTTGAAGCAAAGATTGTCATTGGAATAACCCTGAGAAAAGTCAGAGTTGTTGTTGATAAAAGTTAGGAGAGGGTTGATGAGTATTGACCAAAGTAAGCCGGGTAAGCTACCACCTTGCGGAGTAGAGAGCTTGCGAATATATGACTCGATGTCTAGGAATAAAGTTGAGGCTATTTTATGATTTGTTTTTTGAATTTTTGTTGAGAAGAATTGGTTTGCTTGAATGGGTTGATTTTTTAAGCTATAATGTAACAGTCTCTTCATGAGAATTTTCTCTAAAATTTTGCTTATTGACGGTGAAAGAAATATGGGGCGGCAATTTTTTTTATCTTATTGAGATTTGGATTGGATTTAGGAATGAGGATTAATTTGACAATTTTTCAAATATTGAGAAAGTGCCCCAGTCTTAAGCAACTCTTGAATAATTGAAGTAGGTGGGGATAGATGAGTTTATGGCGTTGTTGAGTTCTGGAATGGAAGATTCCAGAGGGAAGTATTACCTAAATATGATTGAGTTTTCAATCTTATGATGGAATTGTGAATGTTGTCGGTTACTAGTGAATCGGATGGAAAAAATGAAGTGAGAAAGAGTTTCAGTGTTGTTTGCTGGAAGTAGATGGTGAAGTAAGGGAGATGAAGACTTTTTATTGATGATTTTAAGGATAGTGTTTCAGGCGTTGGACGGAGTTTGGGTGGTAAATTTTTCTGAAACTTGTTTTTTAACTTTATTGATTTCTTTTTTGTAGGAGTTTTTTAGTTGGAAGTGATGTGAAAGTTTATCGTGCGTGTTAATTTTTTTTTGAGTTGCTCTTTTAGATTGTTCAGGTGGAAGTTCCAGCAATAGGCGTTTTTGCGTTTCGGGAATGGGTTGTTTGGAGTAGAAGCGAGAATAGAAGTTTAGATTGTTTTGTTGAAGGTTCTGATGTTATGTTTGTTTTTATTTCGTTATTAGGTAGTTTTGATTGGCGTGTTTTTAGGAAAGCTGTCTAGAAAACAATTGTCTATTTTGCGTTAAAAAGTTGGAAATGTGTTAGAAACAGCTATTTTTAAGTTATGAGAATAAAGTTAATTGAGGTTTTGCAGACCACGAAGATTTTGTTTTGTATCCCATAAATATAAGCGTGCATTGAGGTCTGTAGGAATAATGAGGAAAAAACTTTTGTTAATGTGGTTTTTAATTTGGGTCAATACGTTATCAAATCGATCAGGAATGGGATGTAAAGAAGAGAGTTGTTCAGCAAAGAGCAGAATTTTATTTTTAATGGTAAAAGTTCAAACCTAGAGTTTGAATTCGTATCAATAATAAATTAGTCAAGAGATATAGACGTTAACTCTCAATGTGAAGTGATGTTACTATGAGAGGTAACACGTTTGTAGTTGTTCAATTAAATAAAATTTAGAATATAATGTAACGAAGTTTCTTTAAGTATTATCACAGATAAAGAAAGAAAGAAAGAAAGAAAGAGTTTATTGATTCAAACAAAAATAATATATGACTAAAATGAAAGATCATATGAATATATGATTGAAAACATGATGTTAGAAAGCTTGAAACATGCATGTTAAGAAAAAAGGAAAAAATAAAAGAAACATTGAAGTGTTTTAAAAGGCATAGAAAATAATTGTAGCTTCAAATTTTAAAAAGTGTATCGATATCAATGAATAGTTTTACAAATGTAGCGATTATTTATGGCACACCTATAGGCATACTTTTGAACCAAAGAAGATTTAAGATTTTGCTTGAATTTTGAGATAGTAATGTTAAAAAAGTCAAATGGATTAGGTAAACTGTTCAAATGCGTACCTATTCTATAGACTAAAAATTGTTAAAATTTTTGTAATCTATAGAAATTTATTTCAACTGAGTGGGTATTACGCAAATCGTAAGGTTTTATGTTTTCATTTATCATAAATTCTTCGTATACAATCAATGGAAGCAGGACGTGAAAGTATTTGACAAAAAGTAATTCAGTTTATAAATATATATATGTCTGATACTTTAAAAGTTTTTCTCGGAAAAACACCAATGCTGTGGGAGAATTTCTATCCATATCATAAACTATTCGCAGTGAACAAATGAACTATTGATGTTAGCGTTTCCCCATATCGAATTACAATAGTGCAAATGTGGAAGAAAGACGGATTTATATATGGTTAATTTTATTTTTTGGTTAAGGAAATTTTGTGATGAAATAAAATAGCATTTATTCTGCTTAATTTGGTGTTCACAAGCTTGACGTGATCATCCCAACGAATGTTAGATTTGATCACAAGACCCTGCAAGTTAAATTTGTCAGTTACTTAAAAAGGCAGCTGTTTAGCATTTAAATCAATTTTAGATTGGCAAAACAAAATAATTTTTCATTTTTCATTGTTACTTTTGGCCATGTTAAACTCGCACCATTTTAAAACGTTATCGATACTTTCTGGTAAAATAGAAAAACCACGGTTATTGATTGGTATATTAAATGAAATATCGTCTGCAAATAAAAAAATCTATGGTATTATCACACCTATATATATCGTTTATGAAAATGTTAAATAGCAAGGGACTGATGATTGATCCTTGGGGGACTTGATGACTTATTGGAATGTGGTTTGTTTTATTCATCATCATTGATGACAATTTGTGAGCTTTCATGCAAATATGATTTCAGTAATGTTAGGCTTTGATGTTTTAAGCCATACAGGGATAGTTTTTTTTAAAAGTAATCTGTGACAAATACTGTCAAAAGCCTTAGAAAGGTCTATGAAAAGAGACGCAACATTTTTTTTGTCATTAAAATTTTTAATAACATTATTGACAAAATTTGCATGTAGTAGTTCTGAATTGCGTCTCTTTCTAAAAACCAAATTGGGATCTGAAGAGCAGGTCATTTTTTTGCAAAATAAGTTGAAAGCTGACAGTAAATTTACTTTTCAAAGATTTTTGAAAGAGTACAAATCAGAGTTATTTGGCGATAATTTTTGACGTCATGTGTATCCCCTTTTTTATGAATAGGAATGATTTTACTGACTTTGAAAACATGAGGAAAGCCAGAAGAGTCAAGTAACGAGTTATAACCAAAAAGAAGATACTTTCAAACCAAGTCCAATACCATACACATCAGAAGAGTCAGACTTAATAGAATCAATGGCAAGAATGAGATCATTCATAGTAAATCTATGAAAATTAAACTGACTCTGGGAAGAAACATTAAAATTATCATCAGAGAGGTTATGAGAAGGGCTATTAGAAGTAAATTTGAACTGAGAACTAAAAAGGTTGACAATGGTACTTGCTTCAGAAACTAAAAATTCCTTAACATTTTTTAAAACTATCTATATCTTTAGGTTTAATCACGCTATTGAGATTGTTCCAAAAAGTTTTGGTTGAGGGGCTTTCATTGAAGAGATTTTCCATATGTGCTTTTTTAGCTGCCTTTATTTTATACTTGATTATGTTTCTTATTTCAACATACTGTTGTTTCAAGGGCTCTGAATGAGAGTGTTTCAACTTAACCCTATTAGTGCTTAAAAAATTATTAAACTAAAAAATTAATTGTAGAAAATTGGCTGAATCATATCCCTTCAAATTTTGTGACTTTTCCTAAAATCGCTAGCTGCATCTTTTGAAACCATTTTCATGGTAGTTGAATGACCCCTTCATATCCAAAACTGTCAATCAATATAAAAAATTAAAATTTTTCAGCAAAATTTTGACATTATCTGTACTTAACCTTATAACTTAGTATCTATATTATATAATACCCTGAAAATTTATATTTATATACAGTTTGGAACGCATAACACTTTATATATTAAATTTTTTCAATAATCATGGCTACTTTTTAGAAAATGTCAATCAAAATTTTGATTGATCAAAAATATACCTAATAAAATATGCCTTCACATTTTACATAAAATATATGTTTTTATACTAAATCGGTCATGCTGTTTTTATTTCTGGACTCATTTTTACCATTTAGGATTTGAAAATACCTATAAGTATTAATCAAATTTGCGGTTTACTTCTGAAAATTGTCTCCAAAAACATTCATTCAAATTTTACAATCAAATATATGTTTTATAACAAATTAACCATGCTAGTTTCATTTCTGAACTCATTTTTCAAATTTAGAGGTTTTAAAATATCAGTCAAAATTTGCGGTTTACTTCTAAAAGCTATCTCCAAAAATATTCTCTCAATTTTACATGAAATATTTATTTTTATAACAAATCGATCATGCGGTTTTCATTTTTGAACTCATTTTTTATATTTAGGATTTGAAAATACATATAAGTATTAATCAAATTTGCGGTTTATTTCTGAAAATTGTCTCGAAAAATATTCTCTTGAAATATAGGTTTTTATACCAAATCAATCATGCTGTTTTCATTTCTGAACTCATTTTTTACATTTAGGATGTGAAAATAGCTATAAGTGTTAATCAAATTTGCGGTTTACTTCTAAAAATTGTCTCCAAAAACATTCATTCAAATTTTACAATTAAATATATGTTTTTATATCAAATCAACCATGCTAGTTTCATTTATGGACTCAATTTTTGCAGTTTGAATTTGAAAATACATATAAGTATCAATTAAATTTGCGTTTAGTTCAAAAATTTGTTTTTATAGCAAATAGATCCTGATGATTTCATTTCTGAACACAGTTTTCGCATTTAAAGGTTTTACTGCAAGTGTCAATCAAATTTGCGGTTTATGTCTGAAAACTATATCCCAAAATATTCTTTCTAATTTTACATGAAATATATGTTTTTAAACCAATTCGACCATGATAATTTTTTTTTCTGAAATCATTTTATGCAATTAGAGGTTTTAAATGTCTGAAAGTGTCAATCAAATTTTCGATTTACGTCTAATGTATACAAAAATATTTTTGAAATTTAAATAAAATATCTGTTTTTATGCCAAATGGAAGATGCTGGTTTCATTTTTGGACTCAGGTTTGGCATTTATGGTTTTTAAAATATCTGGAAGCTTGAATGAGATTTGCGGTTACTGTCTTCAAAAATATTTTAAATATCTCTTTCCAAATCGACTATGCTTATTTTATTTCTGTACTGAATTTTGGATAATACGGTTAAAAAATATCTCGAAGTGGCAATTGAATTAGTAATGTATGCCTGAAAATCAGTTCTGTAAAAAATTTCAAAAAATAGCTGCATATTAGGTATATAGTAAAAATATACTTTTTTTTTTGTATATTTTGGCTTATAATACTTTCTACAATCATCTTAAGTATGAAATATTTATTAAAAAAAATAAAACGTATTATAAAATCTTTTGAAAATTTGTATGAGAGAAGGAACCAAGTTGAAAACTAATTGAAAAGAGAACATGTGATCAAAACAAATAATTAAAAAAATATGTATCTTGACTAAATGGAAGATCTACAATGTTCTAATGAACTAGAAAGTGGTTTAATTATATAATATTAGATGCTTCAAAAAAGATTTTGAATGTGAAAAAGAAGTTCCTCTTTTACAATTGAAAAATATTTAAATCTATAGCTTATCATCTAGGATTACAATTAAAATTTAGCTAAGATCGGTAGGAAATCTGAAAATTTAGAATAGGTCAGATTTATCAAAATGGCACAGATGCCAATATGTGAGAATTTAGTCACTATCAAGATATTTTTAATTTATTGAATTTGTCCATCTTTTTCCTTTTGTGTCAAAGAAGTAATTTTTTAGATGAAGAACGTTGACAACTTTTTGTAATTGAACAATCAACATCACGAATGATTCATCAGAAAAAAACATTTGAAATGAGATTGGTTGACAAATATTCAGGCCTGATAATAAAATACACGAAGATGAAAAGCCTAGAGAGGAAAAAAGTAATTTTATCCTTATAAAAAAATTTTCGAACACACATTGAAGAATATAAATTTCTAATGAAAAAAGAGCTACCAAGAAAGGATCATCATAGAATGAATACCAAAATTACATACTGTAAATTATAATATGTCGTAGAGACTACAAGCCGATAACGAATTTGTAGTCAAAAAGATGGAGGTCCTATCGAGTTACATATGTTACTGTAGAATGAAATATTTTGAGTGAATTAAACACCTAAAGTTGGTTTATTAAATAAATTAAGAAAATAATTACTAGAGAAATACTGCAAGTAGAAGTGATTTTTATGTTTATATATTTGACATTTATTTACAGGTTTAATCGATTTTTTTGACAGGTTTTATTGATTTCATAAAAAAATGAACATCACCATTAAATTCTGCATACTTGAAATGTATAAAAAACTTTAAAAGAATAAAAATTTTAATTTTGACATGGGCTGTCATATTTAAATTATTTTGTCAGGTTTGACTAATATTTATAAAAAAAAGAATATAACCAGTAAACACAGCCTACTTGAAAATGGGTATATGTATGTGTAAAATGCCATACATACGGTAAATTTCATCACTTTCCTATACTTTCTATTAAACGTAATTCTCTAATTCAAAAAACCGTGCCTGATCCCTTCTTTTTAGGATAAATAAATTTTTTTGACAGTTTTGGTTGATTTTTATAAAAAAAATGAATATCACCACTGAATTACGAAGCTTAAAATGGGTATATATGTGTAAAAACTTTATATTATTACTTAGATAAAAAGATTCTTTTTAAGATGAGCTGTCATATATAAATCAAAATATAAAAATTTTTTTCTATTTTTTCTATTATATTTTATATTTTATATTTTCATATATAAAAAATGAATATAACCACTGAATTCAGCATATTTGAAAATGGGTATACATGTGTAAAAAACTTTATATACTTATTTAGATAAAAAGTTCCTTTTTGAGATGAGCTGTCACATTTAAATCAATTTTTTGACAGGTTTGATTGATTTTCATAAAAAAAAATGAATATCACCACTGAATTCAGCATATTTGAAAATGGGTATATATGTGTAAAAAAACTTTATATACTTATTTAGATAAAAAGTTCCTTTTTGAGATGAGCTGTCACATTTAGATCAATTTTTTGACAGGTTTGATTGATTTTCATAAAAAATAAATATCACCACTGAATTCAGCATATTTGAAAATGGGTATACATGCGTAAAAAACTTTATATAATTATTTAAATAAAAAGTTCCTTTTTGAGATGAGCTGTCAAATATAAATCAATTTTTTGACAGGTTTGATTGATTTTGATAAAAAATGGACATCACCACTGAATTCAGCATAGTTGAAATATATATGTAACATTAAAAATATTTATAAAAACTTATTAATATCTGAGAAAAATAGGGGGGGGCACTTTACGCCCCCCAGCACTTTAGCGGACAAATTTTGCCCAGCACTAATAGGGTTAAGATGTATTTTGTCCCTTTTTTTTAATTATCTTCAGAATATCTTCGTTCATCCATAGGTTAAATGAAGTTATGTAATAATTATTGGACCTCTATTATAATTGGATTGTTTGGAAATAAAATTTGTGTTCAAGTTGATCTCTTTCACTAATTTTTGGTTGATTTTTAAAAAAAATAGATTTGATTCAATGTTATTCAGAAGATATTTGTCCCAGTCGAAATTAGAAATATTTCTGATGAAACTATTTTTATCAAGATTTTTGATGAATTTTTGCTGTTTTGAGCTATGGCTTTTTGAAAGAGAAAGTAAAATTGGAAAATGATCGGACATTGTATTGTAAATAATATAAGCATGTTATATATTATAGAAAGAAGAAACAAGAAAATTGTCTAAAAGGGTTTGACTACTATATCTTGTGTACTTTATTACAGGTATGAAAGAATTAGATAAAAGAATATTCATAAAGTCATTTATATTTTTAAGTTTTTCAATTTTTAAAAGATCAAATTTAAAATCGCCTACATATATATATATTTTTATATTTCTGTCTAATTTATCATCAAAATGTGACAAAAACTTGTTAACACTGTCAAAATCATCTATTGGTCTTCTGTAATAGTTAATGATAAAACCTTGTTGATTATTCAACCAAACTTCAACAGTATAGTATTCAAAAATGTTGTTATAGTATTTTGGTTTGATTTCATAATTGATATCATGAGAAATGTAAAAAGCTAGACCTCACTGGGAATTATTACTATTATGAGTGAATTGGTTTATACCCTTTTATTTCAAAATTATTCAGACAATTTTCTGAACACCAAGCTTCTTGAATGCACAACACATGTATTGGGTTATTATTATTTTTATTGAAATTAATATAAAATATTCGAGACAAGAAAAGCTTGCATTCAAGGATTGAACATTTGGGCTTACAATATTGAAATTATGTAAATCTAAAATTTCATTTTCGAAACAAAAATGGGAAGCACATAAATTATTGAAAATGAGATCATCTGAAAAGTGACTCAGAGAAAGCAAGTCACGAGAAAAGTTATTAAGTTCATATAAATCATTAAAAACATCTATTGACTTATCATAAGACACCATCAATCAATATTTAAATCTATCAAACTACTTATATATTCGAGATGTTTTTTGACAATCGGACAATTTCTGTCGGTTGATGAGTGATTAAAATTAGATGAATTCGATTTTAAACAATTAATATGCTTCAAATTATTTTAGCTTTTTTCTTGAGGACCATCAGTTCCTAGATGACAACTTGAGCTGCAATGGATACAGCACTTATTATCCGATTTACAATCTTTCTTAATATGTGAAAGACTCCCACAATTAGTGCACTGTTTATGCCATAAATAATTACTACATTTACATTTTTGAAATAAAAGATAAAAACATAAATCATTAGCCTTAAGTAAATTGTAAATGTACTTATCAATTTAAAACACAATATTTTTATATTTCTCATTCTTCGATTTAAATTCAAATAAAACTTCCTAAATCCATCAAGTCCTTGATTTTCAGATTTTTAGCCATGATGAAGCTAACTATATTCTCATTCGCAATGTCTTTTGAAATAGAAAACATTATTTTCAGAAAAACTTTTTTCTGTCTCAAAAAATTCACATTATTCGACTTCAATAATTTCCAGCCTTAATCATAGTGTTGGCAACAGGAAAAACACTTTAATACCTTTCTCATTTTTTCAAACTTTTTCAATCGGAATTTCTTTGAAAACTTCTTTAGCCTTATTTTTGACGTTTTCATCTTTTTCAGTATTATTTATATAAATTACATTTGAACCTCTAACCACATCAGAATAAGTTGTTTGAATATATTTTTCATCATGGTGACAACTCTTAAGTAAGGCGTTATTTAAATCATGAACTATAATTGATACCTTATCAATTTTTTCTTTGATCTCTGTAAAATCAGTGTTCAGCTTCATCAAGTTATTCGCATCAGGAATGGTAGTGGATGAATTTTTGAGGAGAAATAAAAGCGCATGACAAACATTTTCTTTGCTTATCACCCTTGATTTCAATGATTTCATTCCTCCTTCCTTAGCTATTCTCAGAATTCTTTCGACTGATTCAATCATTCGTAAAAGTATTGAAGAAGAAGAAGAAGAAGAAGATTTATTAATTGATAAAATAAAATTGGAATACACCACTAAACATATAAAAAAAGAATTTAATAAGGAATTTAAAAAGAAAGACATTGCATATTTATAGTTGGGAAAAAATTCAAAAGGCCTACAAGCCGCTGATATGAATAAAACCCATATTACATCAATGAAATAGAAATACATCATATAGGATATTCATAAAATAAATATGAAGTAAAAATAATCACATTAGTTGGAATAAAATACAGATAGTGTGCAGTGCGCATGATTAGAATGAGTGGCTGTTAATATATTGTTAAATAACTATTGGTGGTTGTTACTCACAAAGCAATTAATAGAATCACAAGTTAAACTATATTTATCCAAAAGAAGTTTTTTAATTATATTTTTACACGTGCTTATTTTAGAAAGAATACATTGAGAGTTAAACATAAAAAAGTTAAAGTTATGAGAAATTTTATATTTTATAGATTGTTTAGATAATTTTTTACAATAAGATGGAAGTGATAAATTGGATTTATTTCGTAGATTATATTCATGGTTCATGTAGTTAAATACAATAAACTCATTAAATATGTTAGTTAGAAATCCATTTAAAAGTTTATAGGTAACCATCGATATATTATACCTAATTTGAATAATTGAAAATAGGCGTTATGTTTAATCTCTGGTATATTCAATATACCTTTTAACTTAAAAAAAGTTTATAATGTATAAACTAAATATATAAATATAATGGAAAGAAAAATAACTGATGATGAAACAGTTTACGATGTTTTTAATAATTATTTTAACCAAAAGGAAAAGACTTCGATTATAATTATTTGATGAATAAAAAAACACAAAAAGAAACAATGTAAAGCAGATCATTATAAGGCAAACGTAATCCGTATAAAATAATAAAAAATATAAAAAAACAAACTAAAATATCTAAAAAATTATCTGTATGATAATCTAAATAAATATCTATATAGAACATTATATTCATAAGTGATGAATATATAGATGATGAATGAGCAAACTAGCAATACCTCCCATATCTAATTATATCTAAAAATTAATGTGTAAGGATAAAGATTAACGGGTTGAAATGAAAAAATCAATTAACACGGGTCGATTATAAATAGAGACACAGGAATTTTTTGAATCATAATCATAATCATTTTTTAAATACGAAAATCAGAATCATAATGATAATCAAACCTAGATAACCAAAAAAACAGAACAAGTTCATATCGAACACACACACAATTAGATCATAATCCTATTAACAAGTAGAAACCATGGATAAATAATTATTTTTTTTTCCTAAACCAAGAAGTACTTGAAAGCTATGTCCAACTATATATATAGTTCACAAAGAAAAAGACAAGAAAATTGAAAGAAGCAAAAAATTCAAATGAAATTTTATTAAATCAAAACCGAGGATCTGTAGTGAATGAATTATTTTACAATTTATAAAATAAGGAAGGAAAGAAAATGTCAAAAAAATAAACATTATGTATAATATGTATGATAAGTAGTTGAGTAGAAATTTATATCACATGTTTATATAATAGCGTAAGCCTCAATGTTTGTTTTGAAGTCATGTTTTTGATTACCAAGGCTCACAACTCTAAAGTTTTTTGATTTCCAGCCCTAATTGCTGTATATTCCAAAATTTATTTAGATTCAAATAAGTAGAATTGGATTAACAATATAGTTCTTTGAATATAGTAAGAATGAATTTGTATTGCAATAATTTTATACTTGGAAAAATTTAGCAAAATTGAAATGATATATATTGAGTTCGTTAGAATACATTAGTTTGAAAATGAATTTAAGATTATTTTTTGCTAATTTTTGGAATTTAATTTAGTCTCGCTTGTTTAGAAGAAGAAGATAGGTCTTTATAGCGCAATTAAAGTTCTTTTAGATATAAGTATTAACACGAGTTAATTTGTAGCAAGAAGAAATAAATGGGAATATTTTTTTAAAAGTGGAACACGAATTTAGACTTTCCTATAAGTATACTAAGGTAGTTTTCAAGGAAAAGAGAATTATAGATTTTTAGTCCTAAAATATTTATCGAATTAGTAGAAATGGTTTTATTAAATGTAGTTGTTATTTGGATTTTATTCATCATAGGATAAAAATTGTAATGTTACTTTTAGAAAGATTAAGATTCATATTATTATAAATTAAACATTTTTGTAAGCATTCAGAAGTAGATGAGTTGAGTGAGGTTAATTCATCAATAGATTCTTGACATGAGATAGCATAAATGTCATCGGTATATTACAACAAAATGGTTTCAGATGTATTAAAAAATTAGGAAGATCACTGATCCAGAGATTAAAGTTGGTTGAGGTAAACCATGTTTGCAAAGAATTCTTGGAGAATTGTAATATTAAAATAAGTTTGGATATTTGAATTGGATAAATAAGATTTTAACAAATCTTATTTATATCACATGTAAAATAATTTATATCACTTATAAAATAATTAATTTAAAAAGTTCCAACCCATTCTCTGCTTTTTCCCTTAACCAAAATCATAAGATTCTTAAAAGTCTTTAATGAAATCAAAATTTTCCATGTAGCAATGAAAAAAGGGGGCGTGAGTAGGGTTGGTTAAATGGTGGATTCGATAACTCAAGGTCTTGGGTTCGATTCCGCGTCAAGCCTGCTTTCCTCATAGTTCGATACAAGCGGCGCAATTCTGCCTTCTCGATGAAAACACCCCGGGGTACCTTTACCTTACCTTTACCTTTAACAAACATAGACTGTAGGAATCTAATTTGAAAACAAGATGACATAATCCTTGATTGATGATAAATTAAAAATCATAATCCGAACCATTGCTGTTATTAAAAGTGAAAATTTCAGAATCACAATCATAATTATTATTTAGAATCTTCCCAACTCTGGCATGTTTAAAAAAGAATAATTAAAATACAATTTAATAATTTTTTTCATTACTTTCTTGCTACAATTAAATATGGCAGAAAAAAAATCGTCTTCAAATCCCTTTGATTGTTTATTTGAAAATCAATCAAAGAAAAAAGCAATTGAACAAAATTTGGAAAAAAAATGTAATTTTTAATGTAATAGTTAATTTTTTTAAAATTTTTATTATTTAGATTTCTAATTATCTTTAACATTCATAATATACTTAAAATCATTTTATTTTACACCCCTTCAATAATCTACTTTTTAACATTTTAACATTATTTATATGTTTAAGCTTTCAACGATATGTTAACGTTAGAGAAGCAAACTTGCATTCTGTAATATCTTTTTCTTTGCTGAAAAGTTTATACTCACGTTTCTTAACTAGGAAACCAGTCTACAATCTAGATTTTAGTTTAAAAATTAAAAGGACCTTTTTCAAAAAATTTTATTCTCATTGTTGTAATACTAACAAATTTTTTATTTATTCAATAAGTAATTTTTACGTTTCCTAGACAATACCAGTCAATTATTCACAGATTTCAAAAAGTGTATTGTATTTTATAAACAAGAAAGTCGTCACAAAAATATTCAAAAATGGGTTTTTTTTGCCACACTTTATATAGCCAGGATGTCTTTATATTTCCAGGATCCAGACATAGCAGCAATATTTTTAATTTTTCATACTCCGGCTCCATGTAAGTAAATTCTATTTACTAGTATGTAAAAAACTACTTTCTTTTCAAAACAACAAAACCATATATCTGTATTTTTAAAGTAACTTAAAATGTTCCCAATGCCTTTTAGAATATCTCTCTATTCACTAATAGTTCTTTGCAATGTAAGCCAACATCCACAAAGTTTCGCCTTCAAAAATGACTCGCTTTGACTTTTTTTTACCCCAAGCTAACTTGTATTATCCCAATTGCTCAGCTTTGTACTTTTTTAAAAATTTTATTAAAATAATTTACAAGAAGTGGTTAGTTTAATGTTTATTGGCAACTATACCGATCGTATAATTATGACAAATAAAACACTGATACAGTAAGTTTTTAACGTCTTGGTAGACAAAAATAGTATTAAAATAAGAATGAAATATAAATGAAACAAAACTAATTTCTGAGTATTTACTTTTTCAGCTTTATTTTGCGATTGCTTTTTCTAAAGTTTTTTTAAATTTTATTGAAACTTTAATAGAAAATTTTATATAATCTGAATGTCTATTTGTTTATTATCACTGTCTCCCCTCTATTCAGAATAGCATATTCAGTTAAAAATGTTGCTGACCGTATTGCAATATCCCTTCCAATTATTTTTTGTCTCACCTTGTTCAACCTTAAAAAGATTTTGAGATGATACTACATTATTTTAATTAATAATTAAATAAATAGTATTTAATTAATCTTAGCGTGCGCGCACATAATTAAAATTCTGATTGTCCTAAGACCTAAGATCTCCATTAAAATGATACAACCCCTTAAACCTTCCTTTTTTTAAATAATCAAAATATCGATAAAAATTATGCTACTTTTTACCAAAATAATAATTTTTTTTATTCTAATTCAGGCCCTTTTTTTTGTTTTTTATTTACTCGAACCTATTTTTTCATTTTGTGTATCAATTTTTTTACTTATAAATTGTTGGCTAAAATATATATATTTTTTACCTATTAAATGTTGGGATTACGGAGTAGAATGATCAGTTAAATTGATTTTTAGAAGTGTCCTTTATGTCTAAATTTGAAAATATGTTCAATTTATATGACCCTCTAAAGATTTACAATAAATAAGTCTAATTTTTTGATTTTTATTGCAAAAGTTTTTTATCTCTAACTTAGTTTTTTAGAAAAAGATGAAATAAATTGTCATAAGAAAGTATTGAATCAACGTAAAGTTAAAATCTATACTTTATATATGTTATATCAGTTATTCAGCAATATTCGAAATGGCACAAAAACGGTTTAAATGTCAAATTAAGAAAAAACTTTTACAAAATAGGGCTTTAGCTTAGGAATGGGAAAACAACAATCAAATATAGAATAAGATTGATAAAGAATGATAAAAGTATACCCCCATTTTTTAGGCTATGTACGGGCGTGTAATTAAGAAATACTATTCTTAATTAAAAAAATCTAGAATTCACAAAGATTTTGGGTTATTTTGTAAAAGTTTCAACCCATTCTCTGCTTTTTCCCTTAACCAAAATCATAAGATTCTTAAAAGTCTTTAACGAAATCAAAATTTTCCATGTAGCAATGAAAAAAACATTTTCTTTATTTGGGAAGAAAGCTATAAAGCAGAAAAGCGCTCTTCTAAACTAAACATATCGTTATATTGTATTTCATTTTAAGATATTGGTGAGATGCAAAAAAATACATTTCAGACAAAAAGTGTGGATGAAAATGCGCTTTTGGAGAAAATTTTCCTTTTTACTCTGAGCAAAACTGGAGGTGAAGGTAATCAATCAAATTTATTCTCCTGATTGCGTGTTATATTTGAAAAGCGCCCATTTTAACCAAATCTACCTCCAATGATATTCTCTATCATTACGTTCTGTCTTTGAAGCGCAAGAATGATAGAATGGATTCGAGAATACTTTTTGCACATCGCGAAATAGTTATAGACGCGCGATAATATCAACCAAAAGCCTTGGAATCAGTGGTAAAAAATACTAAATCAGCCCTGGAATCAGTGGTAAAGCCTGCAAAGTGGCAGAAAATACAGGCTAGCAATCTTCTGTCTTTTTATGATACTCTTAGATATTTGTTACGTTTTTAAAATTTATTCCTCCTTTTGTCTTTAAATTGATAAATATCATTGTGCATAGTTTTGTTGGTTGGAGCTCAGCTTTTTAATTTTTTTGTAATTATTTTGGAATATATAAAAACTTGATGATTTACATAAATAACGATTTATTTTAGTTTACTTTAAAAGTTGTATAGAAAACTGTTATGATGTGTATTGAGAGATGCAGGCATAGAAGACTTTGCATCTTCAAACAATCTAGTAGGAAGGGAGCTGGAACTACGTAAATACATTTTACTGAGCTAGAGACAAAATAACTTTACGCTTTCATGTTTGACTATTTCGAATTTTAGTGCTAAGATCTGTTAGAAAAGATTTGATCCAATTCAAAATATTTCTTTCATGCCATCATTTTTTCATTTAAAAAACAGGATTTTTTTTTACGCTCATATTAAATTTTTTGAGTGTATCAATGTATACCATTTTATGTTCTGTTGTGGCCTTTTAGTGCAATGTTGGTTCTTAATTTGGCGCTTTGTTAGAAAAGTTTGAGATCAATTACCATAATAGGCATCTAAGTTTTCGTATATTTGCGATTAAGCATACTACTCCCAATCTAAACCAGGAGTATTGAAAATGTATTCCTATTATTATTTATTGAAAATGAATTCCATTAGTGTGCGTCCTTTTGAAAATAAAATAAATTCTATTACTTTTTATTGTAGGATTGGCACTGGCCATTTGTTTGTCCTTTAGCTTTGGTTCTTCACTATCAAAGGGTTGCCGATTCTTTTAAAATGGCCTTTAACTGAGTCTTAGATAACTTGCATCTCAAGATTTCACTTTATATTTCTAAGGTATTTTTTCATTTTAGAAAATCAGAATGAAGCTAAAAGATCTTTTCACGTGTACATGCGCGATTGTGATTACAACATTGTCGTTGGAGATAACGAAGTACTGACAAAAGAGAATTTACGAGAGGTATCCTTAAAGCTAATACATCTCGCTTCTTTCTCGATCCTCTCCACTTTGAATCGCCGCATTTCAACGAGGTTTGTGGATTCAGAACATTCTACTCGATTCCATGAAATCATACCATTTTCTATTGGTGCTGATTGATATACGGTTTATATAGTTATGCCGATATATTGGGATCAGTGAATTTCTTAGACTCACCTAAACGATTCTTTTCACCCTCTAAATTTCAGGTCCACTACTTCAAAACCCCAATCCTATACAAAGTGGACTGTTGCCATGTAGGTTGAGAAACACTGGAATATGCTATATTATTCCCTTTTTTTGGAGTTTAATCAAATTTTATTATATTAAATAATAAACAATCCTAGTGTTTTCTCTTGTAAAATTTAAATCCATTAGAAGTTTGCAAACTTTTTTCATATTTTTTTATAAAAAAAATTCTTTGTATATTATCGTGATTATTTAAAATTTGCTTATTTTTGTTGATTTTAATATCTTATCAAACATTTAGACAAATATCTAAATTTTTTATTTTTAATAAACTAAATATTTTTCATTTATAAAAATGAAATTAGAAAAAGTTTAAATGAAAAGATAACGAAATTTCCAATAAATTTAAAGAGTGAAAATTTGAAATGAAAGTGTTTCGAAAAAGACACAATATTAAAAAAGTTTAACTCTTCAAGATTATCTTTCACACACCTTGAAATATAATTGCATCTCATTTTTTCCGTTTTTCATGACTACACAATGTGCAACATCAAGGACTTTTTTTGCATGCATCTCGTAGATAGTTAGTTTACATCATCTGTCACTCTTCTTAATATCTCGTTTTGATTGGTTCACAATTTGGGCGCTTTACAAATGTATTTTTACATTTTATTTATCTATCTGTTCAAATCAAAATTTTATTTATTAGCGAGAAGCTTTCTGCATCGCTAAGCCAGCTCGCGGGAAAACACTGAATTAATATTTTGATAAATAAATTGTGTAATATGTTACCCCTATAATATTTTTTGGTTTTCCCTTAGTGTGTCTACCTTTCTGCTTGTAAAGCGTAACAGTTTTTCCTACTTCAATAACAAGATCTTTCACTTTTAGGTTCTCTTTGAAAGACTTCTTAAGAAAGAGTTTACTGTCGTCGTGAGTGGTGTTGTTGATGGGAAAAAATGTCCATTCACTGTCTCCTATGATCCCACTACTTCCACGGATTTCAACAATCAACAACAACAGGAAGAATTAGAATACTTGACGTGTTGCGACTTTAAAAGTTGTGTGCAAGATAAAGTCATGGTCTACCTCTTTGAATGCTATCAGCGCATCTCTGAAATCGGGAAAGTACTGAACATTTTGACGCCTTCTTAAATACTCCTTCGCATCAAAATGTCCAAAAAAGTTATTTGAGTGCGATATTTCATATCCTCGATATGTCAATGAGCAAATCTAAATGACATTTCATGCTTTATCAAATTTAATGTGGGCTTTCAAGGCTTTAATTATGTCAGAAATCAAAAGCACCAAGCGTTTGGTAATCAATTGAGAAGTACAAAAACAGTGTCTTAACCAGATGGGGCCGTCAGATCAGTATTGGGGAATGAAGCGAAACGGATTAGGGTTCTTTTTATTTTATTCAGACTTAGATTTCCTAATTTTTAAAGCAACATCAAACTATTTTAGCTAATTAACTAAAAAAAAATAAGTTTGGTATGTAACAATAAAACATCTACCGTTCTACTAACTAATTTATGATATGTATCCCAGATAGAAATTAAAATTATTTCGCTAGCCTCAATTAGGAAGTGTCGTGTGAATAGGGTCTAGCTAACACTCTGAAAAGCCAAGGCCCTTTGGACCCTTCTAAGTCATATTTTTTCATTCTTTATAAAATACTTATTCCTTCCGCTATTGCTAAAAGACTACAAAAATAAATTTTCAAGTGTTCCATAATTATCAAAAATCATTTTAAAATTGACCTCTTGGTGTAATCCTTGAAGGATGTTGCAGAATTACAGTTATAGTAAACGTATTTTTATAATAAACTGTAATATTTTATCAAATATTTTATAAAACAAAGGGTGTCCAATTTGGATTCATTCTAAGTATAAAATTTTTTTGACCAAATTATCTTTTTTCGTTATCTACTTATCCCAACTCTTCGGCACTTTGTCATGACCTTTTAAAGGACATTTCTGTCGAATCTGATTGACAAATTCACTAGAGAGACAGGCTTCTGTGTAGTTTGATTCGTGCTATAACGCGCTTAGCATACTCATTAAGAAATATGAAAATGGCACCGAGATCAATCTTGATGTGCGTGCTTGTTTGGGAAGGTGTAAGAGTGCTATCGTTGAAAATGGATCGACCGCTTTGCAAAGCATCTCCCTCTACAACCAAGATCTTGGAGCGCAACTCATTTCTCTCTACCTAGACCACTTTTCCTCTCTTCTCACAGGTTACATCTTCATTTCAATCATTACGGGGGTGCAAGGGATTTTGTCGATAACTATAAAACAACGTGGAACGTCAGTTGCCCCAACAACTGAGTCTCTGTTGATTGACGCTTTGAGCACCTTAGGGATATCAGTGTCCCGAGAAATGAAAATCGCCTGCTTTCAATATATAAATTGCATTTAAAAAAAAGCTGACGAATAACCTTTAAATTTCTGGTCGTCAGTGGCTTAAAATCATATCTCTTCCCTATTTTCGGCAAAGTATTGTCCTTTTTTACAGGTTCTTTAGATCTTTTTAATTAAACCGAATGATGAATGATTATTGTTATTATCATTGTTTTTTAAAAACTTTTAGATTATTTTGAAATATCGTGATTTCTATTCTTTCGTTATCCTTATATAAACTTTTGATGTTTTCTTCATTTATTTATTTTTAACGAAAATTAACCAAACCTGTGAATCAATGCCAAATATATAAACTTCAAAATACATTTCAATTCAACTATTTTTTTGCATAATATTGTCTAAATTTATGAACCAGCTTTGGTGAATAATTCATTCAAAGTATTTACCTGTCAATAAATTAGCTTTCACTAGTGACAGCGTCAAACACTTTTCCTCATTATATTAAAATAAACGTATCCATACACAGCCTAGATAGGTACGCAACCTTTCTTCTCGTAAATCCGAACAACCGTTCTAACACGCCACTCTCCTCACATGTCATTTTGAGATCAGATATTTTTTTTATCATTTTGATGTATACAGGTAATGAATACTACATCTCAAATTTTGCCACTGTAACTCCATTTGTGTATTTAACACTTAATGACTAAAACAATTTATAAATATCCAAAATCAACATCTTTGTTTCAAATATTATATATCTCCAACTTCGAATTATGCAGAATTTCTTTAGAAACATCAGTTATGACCCATTAACGACCAGAATAATCAGACGATATCTAATGTAAAGCAGAAGATTATTATTAAAGAGCTTTGATAAACGCAGACGATTTTATTTTTGTAAAGTCGACATTGGGCGTTAACGGAGTTTTCAATCTATAATGTTAAAAGTGTCATGACTTGTACAAAGGATCTCCTGAATCTTACATGCTTCTTCTTTATGTTACAATGTAAGATGGTTGATATTTTTTCTTCTACATTGTTTATTAAAATGTTTATTGGTTTGTATTTGTAGTTTAGTGTCTTCAAAACGATAGCATTCAAAAGCTAAATTCATCTTAAATTATATTTTCAAATGTATTTGGTTTAAAAGTTTTTCTCCAAAAACTTTCTACTCATCATAAACGGAGATTTGTTCCTTTACAAGGTATTTGTGTAATAAACCTGAGTTGCAAAAACACAACATTAGATCAAAATGATGAAGATTTTTTATGTTGCGTTTTTGTTAACGTTGTGCACTAAAGAGAGTGTCTGAGAATCTTCCTTTTTAATCTATGAATAAAAGTATTTTTGAAATCGCATTCAAAGTCTTCGCAATCATTGTTATGACTCCGACTCCAACTCCTTAAAACATGGGACTCCACTCACTCCAACTCCACTACCCTTGATGTGTTTAATCCGGCATTACATTAACATTTCTGTATCGATTAGATACATTTATCCCGGTACCAAAGATCTATGGAGGGCACCTAGATTAAAGGTACCAATGATCTTTTAGAGGAATTAGAATTACAGTACCAATGATCATTGAGGGGACCTAAAATCACAGTACCTAGAATCCTATCTGTTTAGAGCGAATCTTTTAAAAAGTTGGCAATGATCCATACCTCGCCTATTATTTCATACTATGATCTTTGAAGGGACCTAGAATCACGCCAGAAACGAGCGGGGTTATCTTCGTAATTTATATTTATTAATAATATATTTAATCATAAATAACTAATTCAGCCATAAAATTTTCATAAAAATTGTAAAATGACACATTAAAAATATTATTATGTGCTACTCTAAACAAACGACAGAACAATTTTGGCTCACCTTAGTTTAATTATTGTTTCTTAGTTTATCCTTACCTTCGTGTACTAACTAAAGAGAAGACACCTTTGAAATATATATCTTATAGGACTTGCATTGTTTTTCTACAATTTCGGTATTATTAACTTCTGGTCTCTACTTGATTTCTCTTAAACTTTTATATGGTGTCTAATTTTGCCCTTTCATTCTACACTGATCTTTCCTTGGAAGCTTTTTATTTTGTGCAATCTGTATTCGAAAAATTTTTTTAGAAATTTATTTAGCTTTTCTATTGAAGGGAGTCTGTGTGTTGATCTTGAATTTTTATATTGGCATCTGTTGTAATATCTGATGATTGAACAGATACTCTGGATATTTGCTAACCAATCCCTTTTCAAAATTAGTGTTCCTCATCATTCATAATCATCTTTTTTCAATTACAAAAAGTTTCCCACCTTCATCACCTAAAAGACCCTCTTTCACAACAAAAGGAAAAAATTCTTCAAATTTGATTTACATTTATAATTTTTTTTTGAGAATAACTACATCTTCACATATTGGTATCTGACATGCTTATAATAACTCTACCTGTTTGAAAATTTTCAGATTTTTTTCCATGTTAGTGAATTGATTGAAATCTTTGCTAATAAGATAAAGGTTCAAAGATATTTCATTCACAAGGAATGAACTTTTTCTTTACTGTGAAGATCTTTTTTGAAATATGAATGATTTCATAAGCAATTATATCAGCAATCAATATTTTGATATGTTTCTTAAATTCTGCCTAACTTTTTTTCATTGTAATTATTATGAATGTCCAAAAGCGTCCATTTATCGCGGGTATGAATGACTGTGGTCCCAGGTTTTTGAAAACTTATCGTTTGCTTACCTTTTTCAATTAATTTATCATTACGCAGATGATTTTTTAGTATGAAGACGTTAAAGCCTTACGGGTTACAGATTTAGGGAAACAATGAATGAAAAGTTTTACCCGCCTTTAATGTTTAGGTATAAACTTGATGGAAGACTTTCTGACCAACATCCTGGAAGATATTCACGCTAACTCAGAATTCCCAATCTTCAGAGATTCCGTAGCTTTACTCTTGAATCACTTGGTGCATTTATTCTCCACAAAGATCCACCTCTCCCACCCTCAACTCTTTTGCTGTCTCGACTTCATCGCCTTCTTCACCCAAAAGGCGTTTTGTGCCGAAGTACAACACTATCTTAGATGTTCTTTTAAATCAGTCATAGTCAGCCCTTCCTCATATGTCGGTCAAATTGGGTTTATGAAAGTGTTTTCACGGGTCTGAATATTCTATATAGTCAAATCTCTTTCCCTGAAAACACCATAGGCAGTGTGTCATTGGCGTTTGATGGAAGTTTGCCAGGTTGAGGTGAAGAAAAGAAAAGTAGCTAATATATATGTCATGAAAAGACAAAGAAATAAAAATGAAATTCAGGATTGTTGAAAAATGAATATCCTTTATTTGGTTCTAGGAAATATTCCCCCGAAACTTGTCCCAGTTTTTTATGAGTTTTCATACGTAATTCTTCGGACATAAAAGGCCTGCTCATTTAATTTTGGGACGCCAAAGTTTTGGCTCCTAAATTGCGTTGTAAAAAGTTCTTTTTTTATATCAATGCACTTATTTTAGCTTAATATTCTAATATTCTTAATGCTTCCATATATTGAATATTGAGAAAGAAATTTTTTTTAGAAAAAAAGTTATAAAATTGCCCAGGATAAACATTCTAGACTCGCCCCTGATTCTGCTCCTTCAAAACGCCCGACCGTGACTCTTCAAGCCTGTGATTAACCTGTGACCATGTCAAAAAAAAAATGGATAAATATAATGGATGTTTTACTGAAAATGGGCTGAATACTTGGCATAATAATCAAGCGTCTATCTTGTAGGCATTCCTCTACCATTCCACGCCTACTTATTTGAGAAGTGCCTTCTCCAATTGCGAAGATTGCGAAAGCGTTCCAGAGGATGGGGGCAAAGCCTTTGAAAAATCTCTCCTTGGCCTCATCCTCTCCATTTCCTGTCTTCCACGAGACTCCAAAAGTTTGAGTCGTTTTTTCCCAAATGTCACAAATATTTCGTTGGAAACGGAAAACACAGAGAAGAATTTATGGAGTGTAAGTCGTTTTTTTCCATTTTATGCTATGCCGTACGTATTACAAATGACAAGCTTGCAGTGCTTGGGGTTGTACAGGTTTTTTTTGTGTTTTTAACGGATTCTTGTCTGCGCCATGTTTACGCCTGAGGAGATGAGGCATCATCACTTTTAATTTTCAGTTTTTGTTTTTTAGGTCTTTTTCATATATAAGCTTGTGAAATATAAGCTCCCAAATCCCGTATCACCTCTCCCCCATCCTCATAAAATTTTTGATTTAAGTTCACCCCTGAACATTCAACTGATAGTTTTGCTATATATATGTCATGGTGAAGATGACAATTTGGTATAATTGACGATTACACAACGATAAATGCCAATCATCATCTTTACTTGGAGAATTACCAATCATATTAGTACAAATGATGATTGACATTTGTCCTGATAAAATTGCTAATCATCTCGCATTTTCATCTGTAGCATGACATACATTTTCTTGTCAATAAATTTAATAAGCATTGCTGATTGAGCATTTACAACACACAATTACATTTACATAAAGAAAAAAATGTGAATCGCAATTATCTTTGCATATAAATTCACGCATAAATATTTGAGAATTATTTGTGAAAGACTTTTGGTAGATTTGCTCTTAAATGTTGTCTCAGTATGAGAACTATACGTTTACATAATTTTCACACTTATCATGTAGATGTTCAAAAATATGAATGTTTTTTTAAATGTGTTTATGTTTGTTTTTCAAGACGCTTAACTCCTTGATATCGAAGTTGACGTCAATATTTTACTGTTTGCTTAAACTTTCTCCTCAAATACGAGACAAACTGCTTTTTTGGATCGGATTTTCTATGCATTCAAATTCCTCTAAAACTGAACTTTGGAATCAAGCAAATCCAGATTCCAATCTCGAAGACAAATTCGCATCTGATTCCTTCTTTCTGAACCTTGGGTCTGTTTTGCTTAAGTAAGAAAAATTCACCGCAATTAATTTAATTCATCACTAAATGAGTCTACCAAATATCATTAGTAACTTGTCAAGTCTACTAGGCTGGGGGAGGCAGAATCCTGACTAAATTTTCTGACACCTGATCCGGGATCTGGAAGTGAAAAGCTTCAATTTCCGCTCTCCACCTTTTGCTCTGACTTAGTTGCTTGAAAAAATTGATTATATGATTTAAAATTTTCTCTTTATTTTTTGACTTTACTCAATTGAAATACTAAAATGAAATAGAGATTCGCTAAACTAAATAATTAAGCATATTAATTTGTAGGTCCACGCCATGTGAGGTAGTTAACTTACTTGTTAGCCGGGAAGCTATCTGGCTGAATCTTGGATTTAAAACGTATAATCCAACAAAGCCATAAGTAGAAGCCTGCCTACTCATAATGTCAGTAGAACCTAATGGTGGCTTTTATGCAGGTTGGCTGAAAATACACGCACAAATTATAACATAAAATGGGTAACGTAAATTCTATATTTTTCCCTGTGGGTATTTTCCAGCAATGTATACATACACCTTCTCAGTTCAAATAAAAATTGTGTTCTTTTTTTGAACTTATAGAGACAAGGGGATAGTGTAAGAAATGGGCTAACAACAATAACATTAAATATATTACGTACTCTATTGAAAAACTTTTTATAATTATGAAATTTAGAGTAATGAGGGAGGGACGAAATAGGTCCAGCAGTTAGATTAATGGTCAGTTCGTATATAGAAACAATTACCGATATGCATAAATATGGTATATATTTTTAAAGTTACTACTTTAATACTTGTACATTTAATTATCATTCTTTTACCTATGCATTTCCTTGCGCATGAATCGGTAAACTAAATGAAAATGATCTAATTAACTATCAGCAAACCAATCAATTGATTATTACCAATAACTATTAACCTCTCTCTCAATATTACATTTATATACGTTCAAGTGGAATTAAACTCCATATGTCAAAATTCTTCTTTGTAATGCAAATATTTTTTCAAGACCATGACAAATTTGGTTTAGTCGATATGGTTCTGTTCAGTCATCCCATATTTTTTTAATAAAGCTGTTTTGTAGTTTTCATTTTCTTTTCACGATAAATTTTTCTGTAAGAAGAGAACGCTTTCATCAAATCGAAAGCTACTTTAGAATTTCCTTCACAATTTGAATAATTAGATTCAAATATTTTGCCAGCATTTTCAATTATGTAAAAGCTTTATCAGTGTTTTTTGGACTTAAACAACGATTCATGTCTGCAGGTTCAGAAAATTTTATATCGTTGCTTTCATTTCTTCTTTCGTATTTTTCCATTTCAATCAGTTCATCATTTGTGAGTTCTTCCTTATCAGCATAAAGCAAGTCAATGAAGTCATTGAAAGAAACGCCAAAATGAACTCAGTTAGCGATGCTTAGAACGTTTTCGCGTTGACTTTGCACGATTTTTTCTGGCTCTTCAAATTAGCCAATTTGAGAGCAAATTGAGGGAAAATTTTTACTTACTCCTTTTATTTTCTTTTGTGTAATCTTTTTTCACGCTTTTTCGAAAATTTTCACTGCATCAAAAATGTTAAAACCATTTCAAATTTCTAAAATTTATGGTCCTCCTTCCTCATCTGTGACTTAAATGAGCTTTTCAAATGTATAACGGAGATAATACGTCTTAAAGGTAGCAATCACTCTTCGATCCATAGGTTGTAAGCCGGACGTAGCGCTTGGAGGTAAGAACATCACTTTGACATTTTGGCTCCTATGTTTAAGAAATGATGCGTGAAAAGGAATGCCTTTCTTTTGGCAATATATTTTAACTTCTGCTATGAAATTCTTTGAAAACCATTCTTCAAATCAAGTGGCTGTCACCCATGCTTTCTTATTACTCTTTGAAATTAGTTGGATTGCTTTTTTTATTATCAATTCCCTTATGCGCTCACCGATTTTCTTCACGGTAAATAATGAGCATGTGTTTTAATTTACATTCACCTTCTTCATTTCCACGAAAGAGGTGTGTAATCGATTCTTAGCTGCTTTTAAACCTGGAATTCTGGATCCTTCCTTGGAAATTTCTCAGTCATTCTTTTCCAAAGAGTCCTGTTTCATCAACATCAAAAATTTTGGATGGTGTAATGACATTTTCTAATTCATGTGGGAACTTCTTAGCATAATATCCATCTGCACTTGCGTATACTCCCTGAACTAATGCTATGCCAATTTGCCTTTTTTTTGTATCGTTGCAACAAGTCATTGCTAGCGACATATTATATTCCAAATTTTCTCTTTGACAAAGATCCTTAAAAGGATAAAATACTTCTGCGCCTTACTTTCTCCATATAAATATTTAATCTCAATATACTGTTGTTTTGTCATTTGTCCCCATATTTTTTATGTCATTATTAGCGCAATCTGTCAGTCACGTTTTTATTTGAGACTGAGTGAAAATTTCTTTGGCAAGGAAGAGTTAACAAGGCAAGTTTAGAATTTTTGCAACAGCACCGATAAATTAGCGTAAAGTCAGCCAAGCTACTAGATTCCTATTCATGCCGTTATAGTTTTTAGGTCCAAGACTGAGCCACGTTATTTCCCATTATTCTAGTAAGTTTATCACTCGGCAATGCTTGGCCGATAGATCAATCGATTCTAGTGTTTTGGCTATGTGTGAACAATTGAAAAAATGATGTGTTTTGTGTATGTCCTAATTACAGAATATTAATTGTTAATTATTATCAGTTCCGTATGACCAGAGGCGTAGCTAGTGGGGGGCGCCAGGGGCGGTCCACCCCGGGCGGCAGATTTTAAGGGTCGGCATTTTGTCCTAAGGTCATTTGTTAAAATATTCCATTTAATTTTTAGTTTAAATTTTCTGTTCAATTTAATCGATTCCAGTTTTTTGTGACTGTTTTAATTTTAGTGGAGGGGGTCAAAAAGGCACTCCCCCGTCACTGATAGGATTAAGGGGTCAAGATCTTGTCAAGACAAGATGAGCTCTCTCAATGACTCCTTTAAAATTATTTCTGACCCCAGCCGTCTACTTTGAAAACCCTAACTACAATCAAGTCTTCGCCTGACCGTTAGCGTACGGACTTGAATTTTTGGAGGTTTTTGAAACTTAACGTCATAAAGGGCGGCAGATTTTACAACCGCCCCGGGCGGCAAAAGTGTTAGCTACGCCTCTGCGTATGACGTAAGTGAAAAACGATAAAATTCGTTTTGTATTAATTTTTTTTATCAATTCATAAGTATGTAAATATAATCGAAATTCTTCTTCTACGGCTAACTGGTTGATGCTCACGCACAGCTACTAGATGGCGCTTCAAACCTCACGGCGAGCTTAGAAATTTTCAAATTGAGATTGAAGACAACGCATGTAACAGTGTATACGGTTAGAATTTCAGTTTAAAATTATTTATAACTAGCTGAAACTTAGATTTAGTATATATAAACTTACTTAGATAAAATCTAAAAAGATCAAAATACATTTAAGTTTAGAAGTCCATCCAGAAAAAATTTCTGTTGCCGTGTCATGTTAGCTTTTAATTCTTTAAGCTTTGAAACACGCATCAGGCCCTCGTATTTATCGTAAGATATATGGCTAGTCTCATAATGTCGTTTCAAATTATACGTTTTTAGCGTACTTATGTGATTATTACAAATTAAACACAGTATTCTACCATTTAGAACCATGAGGTTTTTATTCAGGCGCAAATACTTCTAATCTTCATACTTTTATTATTAAGTTAGGAAGGTAAACCCATGCAATTTCTTAGACAAAATTAAACATTATTTCAAGTATGTTAATGCAAAACCGTTTTGATATATGAAAAATTGAACTAAAATATCTGTAGTTGACGAGGAATTTATGTCCGGAAATTTTGACAAATATATTCATAGAAAAGACGGAAATTTTATTTGAGAATTTGGTTGGGAATACTGATGTTTTCTCTTCATAGTAAAAAATAACGCACCTTTTCAACTTTCGTATCTTCGTAAATTGTTTGGAGTTGTTGGACAACTAATTAAGCAATTTTTTGGACATCATCCAATCCGATATTTCATTAAAACTATTCTTTTTCGTTTTTTTATTGTTAGAATTTTAATGATTTTTTATTAAAATTGTTTTTTCTCATAGTTTGTGCAAGCCCTTTTCTCAGTGTGACAGTCCTTTGCTGTGTAAAATGGATTTGACGTATGCCAAAGCTTCTATGTTAGCGAATCCACGCTTATTGGGCATTCATTGCTTTGGTACTCTCCTCTCTTTATTTTTATTCATTTTTATATTTACATATTTTTCATTTAATATTTTGCTCTTAGTTTCATTCCTAGTGTTTTTTCTCTCTCCCTCCCTTTTTAAAACACAAACATGCTTTTATACATGTTCATATAATTTCTTTAGTGTGCCAGTAGAGTATAGAGAAATTGATTAGCTTATGAGTGTTATGCGGAATACTTTTAAAATGATTTGAGCTAAGTACCTTCCTAGGTTGATGTTTTGAATAAAATATTCCTTCGAACCCTTAATATTTTTTGACATACCAACCGTCTATCCATTGAGATATTTTTTATATACTATGGATATTATATATTTATAGGCAGCTCATTTTTAAATGCTGCAGGACTGCCTGTTTCATGGTCTGAACGTCTGTGACTATATCGACAACTCTCAAATTGATCAGTAAATATATACTTTATATATATGACCTAACGGAAATCCTATCTTCACCCTAGCGCTCTTAACCTTTTCTTTCCCACGCCCCTCCCCCTTTCCCTTAGACATTTATTTTTTTATACGCCCCTTACCATTTATATGTTTACCCACATTTTAATTATGCTTCAAATCTTATTATAATAATTTTTTCAATCAAGGAAAAACTGAAGTTTCATACCTAACTTATAAGTTTGATAAATCATTTTCTATGTCGAATCTATTTCTCGATTTTGTTTTAATTGAAAATAAAGTCGAAAACGCACTTTCATAAAGATAAGTTCATCCAAATGGACCAAAACCTTTAGCGCTTTATGTGCTATTAGGACGATACTTTATCCAGAAAGCTTTGAGATCCAGCTTTAAATTCATTTTCAGCAATAGAGTTAAATTTTAATTCAAGAAACTCTTCTTACGCATCATCTAACTAAAACATCTTCAACTTCACTATGAAATGGCTTTATAATAAACTTCCAGGCGTCTCGATTTTTATCTACATCTGGGAAGTATCTCATAAATTCTGCTTTCAAATGTTCTAGATGTGTAATTATTTGTTTTTTCAAATCATGATTCAGAACATTTTGATTTATAGCTGAGTCCAAATGACTAAAGCTAGCTACATTCCCCTGCTGAATCCGATACATCCAGAGATCTAGCTTAGCTATGAAGGTTCGAATTGCGTCATGGTGTGTCAAAACATTGATTTTTCTCCCTTGCAGTTTAAGATTGAGAACATTTAAAGCTTCAAAAACATCCACAAGATAAGCTATGGATAGTTGAAAAGCTGATGATTTGAACCTAACACAAATAAATATCTTTTCTTTTATGAATCCAAAAAAATTTAAATCATAAAATCTCCCAAGCATGTTACCTTTTGATAACCAACGTGTTTTTGTGTAAAAAAGCAATGCGCGTGTCTTTGATCCCTTATCTTCACACAAAAGCTTGAAAAGACTTTCCGCTATTGATAAAATTGACAACATTAATGGCCAAACTCAGAACCTCATTCAATTCAGAAGGCAAGGTTCGAGATGCTAAAGTTTCACGATGAATTATACACTGTGTAACTACAAAAGATTCATTCTTTTCTTTTAACATAGCAGTAAATCCCGACTATAGGCCCAGCATAGGTGAAGCTCCATGAGTACACTCACCAGCAAGTGAATCCCATGAAAGTTGATTTTCTACTAAAAATTCTGAGACAACTTGAAAAATGGCTGATGCTATTGTACGGCATTCTAAAGAGTGACAAAACAACATTTCTTCTCTCATACCCAAAACGAGCATAAACTATTAATTGAGAACACTGTGCTATGTCGGTTGTTTCGTCGCATTGAATGGCAAAAAGCGGTGAGTCCTTAATCTGCTTCAAACTTGAACTTTGATTTCGTGAGAAAGTTTATCAATCCTTTTTTTATTGTATCATTCGACAAAGAAATGTGAGAAAGCTTCTTTGAAGAGTCTTTTCTTAAAACGAGTTTAGATGCACGAAGTCAGCATGGTTTTATCAAAGTTTCTCCAATCATGGATTTTTTAGTTTTTGTGATTAACATGGCTATTTCATAAGAAGCTTGAACACCTTTTGAATTTTGTTGTAGAAAGGAAGACTGATAATCTAATTTAATTTGCTTTAATGATAGACGTTTGGCTTCAAAAATGTCAGTGGTTTATTGGCAAGTGTAGGATGTATTGTTTTCAAGTGACGTTCTAGACGAGACGGTCTCATTGCATTAACCTTCGCTTTACGGACCCTATGCATTTTTTACACCGAGGATTTTCGAACTGATTTTGTGTAAAAATTGTCAATAGAAACTAGTATCTGAATTTTAACGTAAATTTTATTAATATGTTTTTCTTTAAAAAAAAGATGGAAACTAAATATAAACTCTAAAAATATAAATATAATGAAGGAAAAACGCCTTTTTATTTCATTTTTTATAGATGGCGTTAAGTATTTGTGTATTTACATAATAAAAAAATAAGGATTTATTTATAATTCAACAATAATTATTTGCAGTTAGAACATGATATAGATGAATGTTCTTTGCATAAAAAAATACTACACTTGTCTTGTTGTTTTATTTTTCTTCGAAGTGCAAAAAGGACAAGATGATCTTTTTTTACAACTTTCTTGACTTGTTTGAGGTTCAGATTGAGTAAACCCATAGAATGATAGAAGGGACTTTATATTTGTTGACAAGAAGGTATTAGAGCGGACTTTCATGCATTCTTTTGATAGTGAAAGTGCTAGTTTTTTTTTTATGAAAAGTTTTCTTCCACTGTCTTTTTTTTTAGGAAAATCTTGTGGAGAGTTAAATTTGGCAACTGCCCAGCTGTTCAATGCACAAATGTCCAAGTAATTACAAAATGCGGCTAAGCTCCATTTTCTCGTAGGTTTGTATGCGTGGTATCCTTTGACCATTCTGTTTGGAACATCGACACCGTCTTTGTATTTATTGTAAGAAAGCAAACTTTCGGGCTTGGAAGCAACGTTAGTGATCTGAACATTTTTGTGTTGCGAAGAAAGTACGTAGACGACTTTAAAATTTCTTCGTACGTGTTTTTTTGGAACATAAGCACTGATAGAAACGTGATCAGAATAAATTATGCGGCTTTCACATACATTTAGTTTCAGTCCTTTGAGGTACGGCGGTTGAAAAATAATAGGTAGAAATCTTTTGTTTGACATGGTTGTTCCACATAGGGATAAACTTTTATTATAAGCCCAGACTGCAAGCTCATGTGTTGTAAAAAATCTATCTGTGTATAGACCACATCCAGGTGGAACATTGCTTTTTTCAACCAATCTTTTGACAATGGCTGATCCAGAAAAATAGGATGAATCTTGTAACCCTGATATATAAATTTCGGGTAACATATAATAGTAGTACTTTGAGTCATTTATATGATAAAACTTGATACCATATCTTCCAGGTTTATGAGGATCGTATACTTTTAGTGGGCAACCTCCTCTGAAAGCTACAAGCTGTTCATCAATTGTCACAGCAGAATGGGGAGTCCAAAATTTGAAAAAAATATTGGAAAAATGATCATGGATGTATCGAATAGGAGCAATTTTATCATTGATATCGCGAGTCTCTTTGTTATCAAATCTTATAAAGATATTAATTAAGGTAAACATCTCGTGTCCGATTGCGGCTCTTAGAAATGGACTTCCACAGGAAGAAAATAGTTCAGCTGTTTTAATTTTTTGATCACCGTTTTGTCCAATATAAAACAATACTGCAAAATACGATAAAAGGTGGTGAATTTTGAAGTTTTGATAACAATAATTTAAATTTAAATGTTTAGGATGGGTTGATCTAAAATTTTTTTATATAAAATTCATAAAAGTATAGAATAATAAACTTACTTATAGTTGGATTCAAGTTTCAACATTGTCATACTGTAGATATGATGAACAATTTCAGGTGTCAAAAAAGAACTAAATATTGATAAAACATCAGATACGTTTTTCAATGTTCCTTGGGGGCCAGGAGGACGACGTGAAAAGTTTCTTATATTTAAACTTTGAACTCTTCCTCTATGAATAGCAGGCCGTGACCACTGACCAGGTATACTTTGTAGAATCTGGAGCTTTCAAATTTTCATCAATTTCTTGAGAAATATGGGATGAAGAACTACTACAAGAAGAAAATGTTGATGTAGAGTTTGTAGAAAATCAGAACTCTCTTCAGAAGACATAAATAGGCAATTTAATATTTCAAGAAAATTGACGCGGACTGGAGAAAATAACCGAAGGAAAACAAAGCAGATAAAGTTGATGAACGAACAAATGAGGCAAGAATAAAAAAGTGATGATTTGATCGCAGTAAACGTTCCGACTAAGAGTGTGGCAATTATATCGTATTTCATTGCCGATATTCTCGTGGTATGTTGAGAAGCAATGCTAATCCCCATATATTTATATAATATATTCAATCAAAGGATCAACATATAAATTTCCAAAGCAATTTGTTGCATGCATAGAAATCCTCAAAATATATAGGATTATGTGGCAATACGCGTGTATTCGTAATATATAAGAGAAAATGTAACCCAACGCCATTTCCACGTTAAAACCATATGTTGCTTACATAGATTCCATTATAGGGTATCAATTGTCAATAAATATTTTTTTGTTCTGGCTAGATAAGCTTATACTATATATCAAACTGTGATTAGATGCGCACCCAGACATCAGCCACCACCTACGCTAATTTACAAAGGATAGAGCATACCCGCAGGCATTGATCGTGAGTGATAAAAAGAAACCTTATTGGGAAAGCGTTCATTGCTTAGAGCAGGGGTCACCAAACTACGGCCCGCGGGCCGGATCCGGCCCGCGACGTCAGATCATCAGGCCCGCCGACGATACTTAAATTTGCTTGATAAAACGTATGAAACATGATATGTTGTGAGTGAAACCTGTCAACAACGGTCCCTCTTAACAACGACTTCCTTTTAGCAACGACTTAAATTCAAGTTAATAAACAACTCTACCGTGTTTTGATATAACTTTTACCTCTTAAATGCGACACTGCTTGATGCGACATACGACCGTAAATTTAAATTTTTTAAAAAGTTTACTTTTTATTTTCATTTTCCCTTTTTGCAACTTTTAAAATGGCGTTTTCATGTATTTTTCCTTTGTTTTTAAACAAATTTTATTGCAAGGACAAAAAAATATTTCTTGTAATTAAAACGTTCAACAAAACAGATTATTTAATGAAAGTTGTGAGAATTTTGTTTTGAAATCTCTTTTTCTTTGTCTTATTTATTAAAAAATATTTTTTTGTAAATACTAGAGTAAAAAAATTATATTAACTTTTAAGAACGCCTTAATTTGTATTTTTTTATATAATAAATTTGATAAATAATATTCAACACGTGTGCTTGATTAAAAATAATTTTTAAAATATTTTTGTTGTTTTTGTGTATAAAAATTAAGATTATTTATTTACCTGTTTAAAAAATTAAGATTATTATTACTACCTGTGAGTTACGACCGAGATTATCTGCAGAAAACATAGGTCGTATATAAAAGGTTTTACTGTATAATTTAAATTTAAATATTAAGTTTAGAATATTATCGTTATGGCTACTAAGAAAAGAAAAGTAGACGCCGAGTGTCGTGCTTTCAATGAAGAATGGGGAGTAAAGTACTTCTTTGTAGAAACGAAGGACCAGAAAGCTACTTGCGTGGTATGCAGGGAAAGTATTGCCGTTCTGAAAGAGTACAATCTTCGGCGTCACTATGAAACAAAACATATATCAAAGTATTCAATGTTTTCTGGAAAGTTACGCTCTGAGAAATATGAGTCCATGAAACGTAGTTTAGAAACTCAAAGAAATCTCTTCAGGAGAAAGTTTACTGAAAATGAATCCGTCACTCATACAAGTTACAAAATAGTGCATAAGATGGCAGAGCGAGGAAAACCGTTTACTGATGGCAACTTCATCAAAGAGTGCATGATGGAAAAGGCAAATGACTTTTGTCCTGAGAAAGCCAATTTGTTTGGAGGTATCAGCCTTTCGGCAAGTTCAGTTGTGCGGAGAACAGAAGAACTTGGAGAGAACATAGTGCTACAGATACACGAGAAAGCTAGGAACTTCTTGTGGTATTCTCTTGCGATAGACGAGTCTACTGATCTCTCGAGTACGTCACAACTTCTCGTGTTCATTCGTGGTGTCACTTTAGACTTTCAGATAACGGAAGAGTTGGCATCCGTTTGTAGCATGCATGGAACAACAACTGGAAAAGACATTTTCACGGAAGTGCAGAAAACTTTGCAAGACTATAACCTTCAGTGGAATCAGCTCCGAGGTGTTACAGTTGATGGAGGAAAAAACATGGCTGGAGTGAGAAAGGGTCTGGTGGGGCAGATCAGGACTCATTTAGATTTGCGAATTTCGGGCGCTCTGTTCATACACTGCATCATACATCAACAAGCACTCTGTGGGAAAACCTTAGATATTTCTTGTGTACTGAAACCAGTCCTTTCTGCTGTGAACTTCATTCGGGGACATGCACTCAATCACCGTCAGTTCCAGGTTTTTCTTGAAGAAATTGATTCTGATTTCTGTGACTTGCCTTATCACACAACAGTGAGGTGGCTCAGCTGCGGTAAAGTCTTGTTTCGTTTTTTTAAGCTTCGAAACGAAATAGATGTTTTTCTCACCGAAAAAGATAGAGCTGATCCACAGCTGTCAGATCCTACCTGGCTGTCAAAGTTGGCATTTTTGGTCGACATCACATCCCACATGAATGAACTGAACCTGAAACTTCAGGGAAAAGATAACCTTATCTGTGATCTTTACAGAATCATCAAACGAATTCGGAGAAAGCTGTCATTGTTTGAAGCACAACTGGAAGGAGAAAACTCCCCTCTTTTTCACTTTTTTAAAAAGTTTTTTCTTCATACGTTGAAAAAAGAAATCTCTTTTTTTTTAAAAAAAAATATTTGACTTTTAAATAAAAATTTTTTGGAGAGATTCTCACTCAAAGAAGAGAAGGTTTTCAGGTTCTGCCACACTATGGAAAGCCCCACCTGATCTGCAAAATGCCAAAGCAAAGAAGATCTTGAAGCAAGGTTATAAACCCATCTTGATTAGTGGAAAGAAATTCGGCAGTTTCAATAGATTTATGCAACCTCATCCATCCCAAGTAAGGTTTATCAAAGATAAAGTGATTCCACAATTATTTGAAGAAGGAATCATACAGAAGACCAAGCATAGCCGAATAACCTCTTCAACCTTTATCATTCCCAAAGGAAATCATGCCGTGAGGTTCATACAAAACTTCAGTTTTACGAAAGAGCTGCTAAAGAAAAGGAGCACTTGGAACTAAAAGGAGTTACCTCACTCATCTACGACTTGTATAATTACAACTGGGCAACAAAACTGGATGTTTCGAATGCATTTTATGGACTTCGCATTCATCCTTCATACAGGAATTTGTTTGGTTTCAAAATCAAAGAAGAAAGATACGAGTTCTGCCGTCTCCCTATGGGTGCAAATTTCGCCCCTGGAATCCTGCAGTTTGTGCTTAACACGTTACTAAAGGTCTTCCAAGGAAGGCACCCGGAATTCAAGTACAAACTGTATCTGGACGACATTCTCATCCTGGGCACCCAAAAGGAGATGGTTGATTCTCTCACAAAGAAGCTCCTTGTTTACTTAGATAAAGAATGCAACATCTGCATCAATAGGACAAAGTCCATCACATATAGTTGCCAAGTAATGCGTTACCTTGGCGTAATTCTGGACCTTCAAAAGAAGGAAATCTACCTGGATGAAGGCACGAAAGACAAGTGCCGTAAGGCTATCATCCTCCTATGCACAGGTAAAGACAACAGTCAGTCAAGAATCCGCCTCTCTGCGCTAGGATTCTTGACTTACTATTTGGCAACAGTGCCAAACCTTTTTCACAACACTAGCATTTGCTACAAACCCTCAACTCCTAAATATGTCTGGCAGGAGTTATGGAGAAGAATCAATGGCAAATACAAGATGATACAGCCAGGAGCCCCCACACTGAAACTCTACGTGGATGCTACAGAAACAACAATAGGCATCAGATGCAAACAGGTCTCCTTTTCTCTTTATTTTAAAGCTCCACGTAGAATAGAGGTCATGGAACTCCTGGCTATCTGCATTGGATGTCACTTCTCGAAAAGAAAGACGCAAATATACTCCGACAGTCTTTCAGCTAGTGGTGCCTGGGCAGCCGGCGGCAGCAGCTCCAAAGCACTAGATAGGATCATCAAAGGCTACCACAGGAAGCATGAAAACTCGTTCCTTGCAGACTCCAAAAGCACCAGTTACGTACACACCTCGCAAAATCCAGCAGACCACCCATCGAGGCTTCAGCCACCAATACCCTACGCCTTAACTATATAAGCAGCGGTTCTACACAAGCCTCTCATTATATTCTTATTTAGAAAATTTTTACCTCTACACCCACCCACTCCACCCTCATCAAATTTTATGTGTGTTTTGGGCATTTATTGTAGCCCTTTTCTTTTGTGTTTTAATTTGTAAAAGTTTAATAAAGGCAAAAAGCCAAGATTCATGGCCTCTATAGGCGATGGAAGATCTGTATCTTCCTCCGTAGGGTTTTGTACTTTTTCAGGGGGGTTGTGCTCTTCTACTTTTCTTTTGTTGATAAAATTTAATTAAAGATTTTTTTTTTTGTGGTTCTTTAAAAAATCTTTTTTTTTATAAAATATTTTTTTTGTAGAGAGATCTATATATAAAATATATTTTTTATATTTTTTTTTTTTTGTTTGATAATCTTCCCTGCCCTCCCCCTCATTCATTCCTTTCTTCATTGTTTTGAAGGAGTGTGTTGAAGTCTGTCCCAAATACTTCTGTTAGGACGCCTTCTAGCATATCGCCTTCAATGAAGTATTGTGTTTGAGCAGGCGCTAGCGAGGGTTCATCTGAGGAGTTGAAAGGAAATTCTTCGATTTCTTTGGCTAGTTTATTAACAATTTCCACATTGTAATCAGAAATGTGTCTAATTGTTTCCTCACCTGTAATGGGAATTTTGAGAAAATCTAAGTCCCGTGCTTCATTAGGCACTTTTGGGATTAGTGCCTCATTAGGCGTGGAAAGATCTAAGCCTGGGGGCCAGCTTTCTGGCGCATCCCAGTAATTTTCTTTCAGCGGATCTGAGTCATCTAGAGCCTTGTGGTTCTTCAGATCATGAATTTCCTCATGTGAGGGTATTGTTTGTGACACTTCTTCTTCCGCTATGGCTTCCATTGGCGAGCACAAAGGCTCTGCGTTCAATGCTATCTCCTCTCCCGGGGATGGAGAGGGATTACCATTAAAGTAAGAAGGAGGAGATGATACCAAGCCTTCTTCTGTGCGGGTGAGCGCGTCATCAATTAAGTATTCAGGGAAAGGAATGTCCATTTCCCTGGCCTGGCTGGTGTTGGATATGTCAGCCAGGACTTTGAAGAAGTTCTTACTTCTTCTGGCTCGGGCCGCGTCTGCCCGTCGTTGCTTTCGAGTTTTTTTGGAAGGGTTGTCGAAAGGGCTTTCTGCTTGGCATGCTTGAGATTTCAGGAACTGGTATAGCTAACGTTGCCTTCTTTGATAACTTTTTAGTAAATAAATATGTTGGTTGTCTTTGTTTTTTTTCTGCATCTCACGCCACTCACCCATAATTAACATGGAATGCTAAACTAAGTTTGTAGTCTTTTTTCTACTAGAGCTTTCTTTCTGGCTTGCAAGTATTGTACAGAATGATTATGCGGCCCGCACTCGCCATTCTTTCAGTTATCCGGCCCTCTAAGAAAAAAGTTTGGTGACCCCTGCCTTAGAGTGTTCATCAAAGTATATAGGATCATAAGAATTAATTCATTCACGGAAAATGCGCGTATACGTATTAGAATTAAATATGCAAACTAGCTTTCAGTATTAGATAAAGATAGTATGCCTGATAACATTTCGTTCGAGATAAATATGCGAAAAAATAATGATATAGGAAATTCACTTGATCATAGAAAATGTTTTAAACATATTAAAAAAAAGTACATGCAAAAAAAGCAAATCCAAAGATTTTTTTAATTTTTATAGATGGCGTTAATTTATTAGGAGTTAATATGATTTAAGCTAAAATTTTAGAATAAAAAAGTTCTATTATCCTATGTTTTATCATGAACAACAACATATAATCTTTGTACTTAAAATGCTAGACGAAAATATTTTCATAAAATTTGGTGTAAAAAATGCATAGGGTCCGTAAACTACGTTATAAGATAAGAGTCTGTAAAGCGAAGGAGCTTTAAATTATAGAGTTCTAATACAGTTATGTGCTATAAAAGATATTTACTTCGCTCAAAATCAATATTGTTGTTAAATAAATGAATATTGAAAGTAGCAATTGTTTGTATCCTGACAAACGGCATTTAAATTTAGTGCAATCTTAGGTGTGCCAAGAAATAGAAAAGTTTGAGAAACTTGAAATGTCGTTATAACACAAAATATTTCTTTTATTTTTTGCCAATACACACATGTGCGTGCCATTGCATATTTGTCTGCATGCGATATGTTGCAAATCACTGGCGTAGAGTAATTTACTTTAGACTTTAGAATATTACTTGTATTACGCAAGTAACACTTACACATGTCATGCTACGCATCTCAAATAAAAATATTCTTTCACAAAATGAAACTAATTCTGATTGAGATGTGCACAATTGGCAGTCCTCTGAATCCGATACCGGGTACTATGTGTAGCTTCGAAGTAAATATGTACCTAGAAAACCTACAATTTGTTTATTCTTTTTGAGCAGGCCTGAAAAAAGAAAATTTTTTTTTGACGGAGAACGATTTGGAGCGAGAAGTTAAATTTACACCTGCCAAGACATATAACTTCACCACAGACTGCCTCTTCCTGACTCTAAAGTGTCTGAGCATTGGATTTTCTCCTGCCGCTTCCAAATTGTTTGATCTGTCACAAAATATTCAACGAATGAAAACACTGCTTGAATCCTTCAATCAAAAACAAATCACAGGCAGTCTAGTCCAGATTCTTGAGAATCGTATTCGAAAAGGTCAGTCTTATGATATCTAGGGATGTTAAATTCACTTAATATTTTATACAAAGTTTAATATGTATTTTTCTCATTAGTTCCAAACTTTTATATTTTTAAATCAACTGACTAATTAACTAATTAATTAATTACTATTTATTTTAGTGAGTTAGGATTAACCAAGTTAATCCAGATTACCAGATTTTTATTTAGAAGTTGCATTTTTCTGTAAGAAGCAAGAAATATCTGATATAATCATTTCGTTATTTGCTTTAATAAAATATAAAAATTTATTGGCGATTATTACACAATATATTGGAAGGAATTTTGGATAATTCTCTTAATTCTAAAAAGAAAAAGATAAATAGCGAAAGAACAAGAAAAGTACAATGATTCAATGCTTGGACTGACTTTACATCTCTTTCTAGAGACTGTTTTTTATTTGAAATTCGGGGTGTAAAAAATGTTTTCTTTTCAAAAGTTTTAAATGCGAATTTACTATTGAGCATGAAAAAGAACAATTATGAACTACCTAACAAATAAGCCACAAATAGAGCATTAAACATCTTAGTGAAAAAACCGATAAGTATAAAGATGTGTACTAATTACTAAATTTTTATTTGAACATTTATAGATGAAATTAAATGAGACTTTACTGGGAGTTCATGAAACTCTACTTCGAATATATTCCACAAAGAAAATAATGATAATTTTTCTACAAAACAAGATGTTAACTCAAACAGAACTAGATAATAAAGATCGAATCTATACTAGGAGGGGTAAGGTTTCATGCTTTGAGTATCAGAGTATAGAAGGCCTCAAGCGCTAGTGCGTGATGGTAGAGAATTGCAGTGAAAATAAAGAAAATATATTATATCTTATAAAATCTCACACTGCAGCACGAAACATCTCCATTAAATCATTTTTCAGCCTTGACACATCTATTGCGTGTTATCAATTGTTGTGTTGCAATTCTTCAGCTGGGCCAAACTTTATTGAATTGTGCATGATTTAGGTTTTTCATATACACAGTTGATCCTTTATAACGCAGATGGGAGGGGGGGGGGATCTGGAACCCATGTTATATGCCCATAAATACGGGAGCCAAAACCCATCTCGCGTTTTATTGGATATGCTGTGTAGTTTTACCTTACGCCAATCCTAATCCACAGAAATTATATTTTTACACAAAGTTTTACCCATCCTTGAAATATATAAATGTTTCATCTTTTTTTTAAAGCATTTTCCCTCTTTCTCTCATATAAAGCGATTTTGAAAGAGCCAGGTTTCGTTGAGTCCTGCATCAATCTGTGCTCTGCTGTTGCCGGTCTCCTCTCCCAAATCTCTATGATTGATGAAGCCATAGAAATTGAAGGAGGAAGCAAGAATGCCGAAAACCTCATCATTTGCGGTCCAATAACTCTTAAAGCGTTTGCTCCAATCTCCTTCCCGCCCTCAACACACCCCTCCTTTATTTTGACAATGATTCCAGAATTTTTTCTTCAAAACTTCCTAGATCTCTTTCCTTTTCTCCACAGCTTTTCTCCTTCCTCAATTGAGGTATTCTTTATATCTTATTTTCATGCTTTAATTTAATACTTCTGATCGATAAATTGGCATAAAGTGTTTATCTTAACAGATTCGTTTTTCAATACTTTTGAAAGCGAATTTGTGTTGTAGTAGTCTAGTAAATATTTTTTTTGTGAATGATTTACTGTTTTTTTCCAAAATGATAATAATCAATACCGAATTAACACTAGAATAACACTTCTGCATCCCTTGTTTAGTCCTCATTATCAATTGCCTGAATTTATCCTTTGCTTTGACTACTATTGGTGTTCTGTCTTAGACAAGGAATTTTGCTGGAGATGTGGAAGAAATCATTTTAACAGTCTTAAAGTGTTTAACACCGTTAACTGTCAAAATCTATTGCAAAGCAGGATATTTGTATAAAGGTCGTAGCCAATAGTCGACTACGCTCGTAAGCCGATTATTATGGAAGACATGAATATCAAATATTTGATTGGCAGTACTCTTTGAATTTTGATTGTTGTGTCAGTGATTATATGAAAGGATTCCTAGTCAAAACGATTCCCTTTTTTTTTAATTTAAAGTTGTATTTTCTAAATCAATGTTTTGATTAACACTAAAATGGCCAGAGTAATGCCTATATATAAAGAAAGGCTTATGTGTCGTTTTCGACACCAAAAATATTTTTTGTTTTTATTCGTATCTTACTTTTATTTTTTTAATTGAATAAATTTATTTATATTATATTTAACTTAAAATTTATTTATATACATTCACATTATCAATAAATTATAAAAAAAAAGTTTTTTGAAATCTTTCAAAAACACTTTATTTTTTAAAAATATTAAATTTTGATAAAATTTATAAAAAAAATTATATATTAAAATTCACATATCACACGTTTTACAAACAGCGTTAAATTCTGGTTTCTTTTGAGGAAAACTTTCCACATGTAGGTTTCATGCAAATTTTGCAAATTGAGACCGTGACATATTTGCAATTTCTCAGCGAACATTTTCTTCTCTTTTTCATTGGAGTATTAGAACTGTTACTATCTTCATCAACTTCACAAGTTTTTGAACTCTTTTTTCCAAAAAAGAAGCACGAAGTCCTTGGATGAGATCAATGATGAAGTATTTTCTAGTAATTTTTTTTCCAGTTACTTTTTTGTAAACTAGAGCTGAAATGTCAAAAATATTAGCCCAAACAGGAAGTGGTCAGCGTCTTGAGGCAGAACGTGTGCTGTATTGTCTCAACATTTGATCCACAACATCTACTCCTACTTTGTTTTTATTGTAGAAACAAACAACTTCTGGCTTTTTTTCATATCATTAGAAATGGTTGGAGAGGAATGCATAGTAGAAAGTAAACAGACCGACTTACTTTCTTTACACTGATAATAATAATTAACAAACATGATACCACTTTCTCTATTGTAAAAAAATTGCTATCATACTTTCCACCTTTTTTGAAACTTGTCATATCTTTACAAAGATGTTTGCTATTTGGACGAATTATACAAACTAGACTTTGCTCTTGAAGTTTTTTAGTGAGTTCAAATGAAGTGAAAAAATGGTCTGTTGTGATGTTGTAGCCAAGTTTATTTATGGGTTTTGTGATTTCAAGTACAACACTTTCTCGCAAAGGAAGTCCATTTCTAGATTCTTTTTTCTGTGCTCCAAGATATGGTTTGATATTACAGACATATTTTGAGACTACTTCAGCTAACATCCAGAACTTAATGCCAAATTTATCAGGCTTATTTGGCATATAGACTATAAATGGACATCGGTTCTTGAAGGGAGGAGCTGTTCATCGACTGTTAGACTGAAATCTGGTGTATAATTTTTACAGCAGTTTTGAGAAATTAGTGTTGATCTAAGAAGTATTAATTCACAATGGATTCTAAAGTCGGTGAGTGATTGATCGACATATCATCGTGTCACAACAATCCTCCAAGATAATTGATATCAACATCAAATTTTTTGTAATGTAACGTTCGGAGAAGAAGAAAATTAAGTATTTTCAACCAATATGCAATGTCAAAGTATTTTTTAAGCTTAATATGTTCTTACTAGCTAAAGATCCGAAGGCTTATTCTACAAACCAGTTCGAGATCATTGATAGGCGCCATAAATCCCCCTTTAGAAATAAAAACATTCTGTTATTTTTAAATTCAAAATCAATAAGAAATGTTGTACCCAAATTCATGATTTCATTATTTGATACACTGACGTTTACTTATTCTGTAAATGAAGGGAATCTAGTTTCCACATAATAGTTCCGAGATATTGAGTAACGAGGTGATACAGTTATGTGCAGCATACTTTAATCAATGTACAAAAGTGGATTCTATCGATATATTATATTTTTCCGAGAAAGAAGATATGCATTGCATGTGTCAATCTTAATCTTATGACAGTTCCGTCAGCCACTAAGAGTTTTAGATGATATGAACTAAAGTATTCAGAAGATATTAAAATTGATATATCTTCAGTGTAAACCTGAAAATAAAAATTAAGGAATAGATTTATATATCATCAATGAATATTTTAAAAAATAAAGAATCAAGTAGTGATCCTAGGGCAACTCCATTATTAAGAGTAGAGAAATGAGAAGTTACAGCATCGATTTTCTGTTCGCGAAATATGATTTAATTTGTTTATCGGAATGATTTTGAAGCCATATGAGTGATAATTTTTCAACAGAGACTGTTTTAAAAGCACGGCATATATCTAAAAATTCACAATTACTTTTTTTTTGTCCATATTCTTGATTACTTTATCTAAAAAATTTGAATGGGAAATTTTGGTAGAGTAGTTTTTTCTAAAACCATACTGATGATGAAAGCAAAGTCTCAATGATTTTTGAAATAATAGGGATATCGTAATGGGTCTGTTAGATCAATTCAGTCATGTAATAATCTAGACTCGAGGATTTTAAAAAAGAGAGAAACAAAATAATAGTCAAGATTAATATTCTATATTTTTTGTATTATAAGTATAAAATATTGTAATCTTTTATAATCAGCGGATTTGCAACTCTTTGCAAAGAGTCCAGTACAAAAGTAATATGTCTTCAACAAAGATGTGTATATGGTCTTAGAGAAGCTGATCCAAATGGTGTTTGAGAAAATGTTGTAAAATATGATAACGCCTTATTTTACAAGATAAACAGAGAAAAGTTATGCAAGGTGATCTTCTCACTTGACTGACATTCCATGGAGTGGAGATGCCTTTTTCAAACTTGCAGTTATCTAATAAATTAGAAAAACAGATCCAAAGGCAATGCATAAAGAAAATATCTAAGCATGCTGAATCAAAATAGAATAGAAATGTCATTATCGACATCAGTAAATTTTTTATTCTTCACGGATACTATCAGCCAAACCGATAGACAAATGAAAGTTTATGCTAGTTATAAGGAGTAAAAAAACCTTTGTGTTTTATGCATCGCGCTGAGGATGTTTGAGATCGTTCATAAATAACATTAAAATTTAAATTCTAATTTTACACATTGAGTTGTTATAATTTAATAGAGATTTTCAACATAATGTTTAAAAGCTATTGATGCAAAATAATCTAAAAGTATGGGTATTGGTCATTTAAAATGTCATCCATGAAAAATTAAAATCGGCATACCACTTTTAAGTAAAAGATTACCAATGCATCTAACTACAGACTATAAATCATTTGCACATACCACTAGCCCCACATAGATCTGTTCAAAGTTGGGTTCGAGCCAATCCTATCCTCATAATATCCATACCACACGGTCTATTTTATAACCGAACTATAATATCTAGGGACTGAATGAGCTCGCTTACCGGCAAATTTATCGATGGGTGAATTCATCGACAATTATTACACACAGACACCTTTACTACATCTAAAAATATATAGACTTTCCAGCTCTTGCATTTGTTCTTCGTTCAAACGTTATTGAATATTTTAAAGAATTGCGTTAGCATAATAATCCTTCAGAAGATGCTAAACCCGTTTTAGACTGTCAAGATAGTTGGATTGGAAGATTTTTTTAATCGTATTGATAATTGAGCACAATTGTTGACAGTTATTGAGTGTTTTTGACAGTTGAGAACATTTATTGACAGTTGTGCGCACTTGTTGACATTTGGAGACAGTTATTGACAAGTGAGCACATTGAGCTGTGCATTGAATGTATCGTATTGTTTGCTTACTAGTTTTTGAAATAGTTAATTTTGATGTATCTTTATTTATTATATTTGACGTTATAACTTTTAACACATTAATTAATTATTATCTGTTACAATTTTTTATTACGTTTATTTCTATTGCAGTAAGCTGAAGAGAATAGAGGAAAGATGTGTCTTCTTTTGCTCCTTTCAAAAAAAGTGTTACGCCCTTTTTATATCTATTCTTTAGCTGATCACTCAAAAATCACTTGCTGGCATCTTTTCCTTTCTGGTGCTTTTCATGGGCTCTCCGAATCTTCTCAAGAACCCGCACATGAGAGCTCAAATGCCCCAAGTTTTCGAAGCGCTTCTTCCAGCCTCCCACGAAAACTCCTTTCTCGCCACCTCCCTCGACCTTCGCAGCCAGCTGTTTGAGCAGCACCCCCTCGCCAACCACATGGCCACCGTCCTCATCACAATCTTTGTCCACATCGAGGAAACGGGGCAAGATGTTGGCTTTGAACAAAAGTTCTCCTATCGCCGTCCAATGTTCGCCATCATGAAGTTTTTGTGGCAAAGCGCAGTGCACAAAAAGTCTTTTGTTGTAAGATTCTTTAATTAATAAAAAAATATTTATTTAAATAATAATAATAATATTTGATACCGTAGTGCGAGTTTTCCATATTTTACAAAAATTTGTTCTTGTCCCAGTCAAAGTCCTGAGTCGGCGGCGTTGCTGATTTTAAATGTCTCTCGGTTAGAGTCTGAATCGCATTTTAAAGTATTTTAAATAATAAAGAAGTTTACTTTCTTAGCCATATGGAGTGGTTGTTCTTTAGTCGGGGCGGAAGTAAGAGTTAGTTGCATTTACATGGAAGTATATTTGCTACTCCATTACTCATATTGATTGATTGAATCTATCTTATTTAGGATTTGATTGGTTGTTGATATTATATTTTAACGTTTTGTTTCACTTAGTCGTTTTTGTTTTTAAGTATCAAATAATTTTTTTATTGTTAGTTACATTTAATTGAAATTTGATTAGTAATCATCATATAACGTAACTAAGCTCTTAAATTTTGCTCAATCATCCCTAAGACAATGGTCAGATATTTTTTAGGGTAATATTTTTTATACTGGAATAAGAAAAGTAATAAAAAGTAGGTAAAAAAGTTTGTTTTAAAAACTTCTAGAATTCTTAAAATTTTGAGAAAAATTAAAAAAAAAAGATTTCTTTTTTTTTTCTGTAAACTTCTAAAATATTTTCCTTTTTAAAAAACTTTAACAATTGAAAAAGGATGAAATCTTAAAGGAACATTTCCATTTTTTACATTTTTTTAGTCATATAGAAATATTTTCAAAGCTTTGCTTGAAATGCAAAAGATATTAAATGTTTTTAATGAAAAATATGAGTTTTACTTCTTATTTTATGTTTGCTTAATTAACCCTTTAAAGACTAACGTTCCCTTTTTGGGAACATAAATTTAATTTAATTTAAAAACAAATATTTTAATTTTTATTACTATATAATCACTACAGTGATATATAGTAGTGAAATATAGATGTAATACTATATAATACATTAAGTTTATTCTATTTAATTTTTTTCAAAAAAAAATTTATATTACTAAATTCCGTCTTTAAAGGAGAGTAAGATTGTAAAAAAAATTACCCCGGAATAGGAGTAGGCTTTTCTCATAGTTATCTTTATCGTTATATTTTTCCTTCGTTATCGTTATCTTTTTTTCCCAATTCTAAATTGTCCATTCACCTTTGTAATTAGTATTTTTCAAATCAAAAGTAATTTGGATAGTGAAAATCGAGATAATGAAGTTTAAATAAATGATTAAGTTTCGAGTTGACAGCATTGTGTATAAATGTATGAGTTCATGATCTATATCAAGGTTTCCCAACGGGGTCCACATGGACCCTTAAGGGTCCATTGGGAATTTAAATGCGTCCATGTACAAAAATATGAATATTGGGAGTCCTTTTAACATAGTAAGGGTCCAGGAAGTCTTTGCCAAAAATAAATAATATGTAAACAAATAACAATTGAGTCATAGGAGAAGTATTATTACCTTACCACATCGTAAGCTTGATCAATTTCCTGTACTTGCTTCGGTTAGCAGTAACTCGTTTCAAAGACTTGTTAGAGCTGAAAATTACAGACTGGGTATCCAATCCATTTGAGGTGAATGCTGCTGATGTTTCAAGAAGAACTTGTTGAATTACAATGTGACGGGTGGGCTCAAAGTTTATTTAAAAAAGATCAATAAAATGCATGGAGACGTAGTGAGTTTGCCTTTAATCCATTAAGTTCCAATGTTCCCATTTGGGAACATAATTAATTTCATCTTCGTCTTCTTTTTTCAATGACCTTGAATATAAATCTTCTGCGTTTTTTAAATATCGTCTGATTTCTATGGTACTTAATGGGTTAAATATCGGCTATTATGGGAAAATGTTAAAATGTACATCATTGCTTTTCCGTCTACCTATCTTGTGGAATGTGGTGTTAGTTGTGCGAATCAGCTATTGACCAAGTATCTTAATCGTCTTGACCTTGTGCAAAGAAGAGACCTTCGTCTGGCTTTATCGAATTTGGAACCAGATATTAAAAAATTGGCTTCATAACATCAGGCTCAAGGTCCTCATTAATTTGTACAACTCCGATACCTTTTAAGAATAACAAAATTTTAATGCTATATTGTACTTCTTTTTATTGATATTTGATTCAAAAATATTATGCCGAAAGATTTTTTTTATCTTGTCAAGGAAGCGTTTAGATGTGAAATTATGAATATAATATATATATTAGTTTTTTTTTAATTTACAATTAAAATTGAAATGTTTTCCCTATTTGAATATACATACATATTTATATAAAATTCAAAAAGTAATATAATTTATTGGGCACAGGATTTAAAACGGTGAATTTTCGCTGGCACTCGGCTTTATCAAACCACTTTACTAATAAATAGGGTAGAAGTTGAAAACTAGAAGGATAAAACGTTTTAAATCCTGTGGCCAATAAATTATATTACTTTTTGAATTTTATTTTAATTTTCCTTTAATTTATGGATCAACTTCAGCATCAGATTTACATATTTATACATGTCTCTTATAGATAATGGGGGTCCACAGTTAACAAGGTTATCGCTCAAACGGTCCACAAGCAAAAAAAGGTTGGGAACCTCTGATCTATATAAAACAGAGTTGGGAAAACTTTTTAGTGTAGTTGGTAAAAAATTTCAAAAAATTACCTTTATTTGGAAAATTTATGCCAATTTGGAGAGTTGAATTTGTCCGAATCAACAAAAATGCTTTCCAGAATTTTTTCCCAAATCCACCCATAATAACTCCATATATTTTTTAGCTTGAAAATTTTCTTTATCTTTTTGACTAGGAATTAGCTGAGTATGCACAAGTGCACATTGACTCTTCCAATCCTCCTCTATTTTTGCGCTTTATCAATCTCTTGATCAATGACGCCATTTTTTTGTTGGATGAAGCTTTGTCCGTAACGATTTTTTTTTTAATTTTTTACATTTTCATTATCTAAACCTATAAGATTCTACCCGTTGGTGCTAGTTTTTGTTTTACAACTTTTAATTTGATTAAACTGTGGTGGCCGAATTTTGGAAAATGTAACGGGCCAGGGGAATATACGATTAAAAAAATATTTTAACTCTAAAATTAAATGTCACTTTATATCAAAATTTATCGTAATTTTTTTTATCTGAAAAAATTGAGACTTCATTTAATTTAGGTTTTTTAACTTATAATAAGTGAACAAAAAGTAGGTAAAAAAGTTTGTTTTAAAAACTTCTAGAATTCTTAAAGTTTTGAGAAAAATTAAAAAAAAAAAGATTTCTTTTTTTTTCTGTAAACTTCTAAAATATTTTCCTTTTTAAAAAACTTTAACAATTGAAAAAGGATGAAATCTTATAGGAACATTTCCATTTTTTACATTTTTTTAGTCATATAGAAATATTTTCAAAGCTTTGCTTGAAATACAAAAGATATTAAATGTTTTTAATGAAAAATATGAGTTTTACTTCTTACTTTATCTTTGCTTACTTTTATACTAGGGTCGTATACAACACTCCAATGCCCTTTCTAGTGTACTTTTGCAATGGACATTTCTAAGTCTAATTAATCATGCTTCCACATGGTTAAAATTTTTGATGGCTTGGGCCGAATCTTTTTAATTAATTTTAATTGTCAAAACTTTTCAATCAATGTAACTATTTTTTTATACAAGTCATTATTAGGGGGTATTTCTCTAAATGCGCACACCATAAATGAGCATAGCATGAATTGATAATTACAAATATATAGAATGCTGCGCATAAAAAGTTTTTATATCTTCATCATCCTTATTTTTAAGTGTTTCATCTTTTGTTTTCTAATTGCACTTCCTATAAAACACGTTGATAGTCTTTTTTTTTTATAAAGTTTTTGTAAAAAAAAGTTCAAGTTATTAGGTCAGCAGGAATCAACTTTTATTAATAGGTCAATTATTATTTATTAGTCCAGATTTTGTTAAAAATTTAAAAGTTAACAAATTGTTTTAAACAATTGTGAAAAAGCTCTTTAATTAGTTAAACCAATTAAAAAATATATTATTTCATTTTTATAATTATTTGACTAGAATATTCTAATATAGCTAAAAAGCGTCGCCTTTTCAAATTGTTGAAGGTAAATAAATGATTGAAAATTGGAATCTACGATTCCATACTGTGCAAGATGCGTTTGATTTGTCTAGGAATATTGAATTTAAAGATGATGATGTATGTGGTATACGAAACTGCAAAGAAAAAATAATTAATAAAAAGTAAATGATAAACATATGAAAAATAGAAGTGTATCTGCCCATATATATATATATGATTTTCTCCAAGATTCAAAGAGAACAACACTCGTAGGGGAAGGATTTATTTTAATGATTAAGCCATCAAACACCAGAATAATCAGGAGATATCTAACATAAAGCAGGCTCTTTGTAAATAATTTATGAACGCATGCGGAACTCTGATAGTTGACCGGCTTTAAAAAGCGTTTGTCTAATGATAGCACTCCAAGAAACTTCATGCTATAATATTAGTAATTAATTGGCAGAAGTATAGTAAATTTTTAGGATTTTCTTGTTGTTAGCTCCTATCTTTCACTATCCCGTCGTTGTTAGTGTAATCTATCAGTTCAAAAAAAGAAAACCATTTTTATTTGAACTAAGAAAGTATTATATCCATCGCTGGAAAATACTCACAGGGAAAAATATAGAATTTTTGTTACCCTTTCGCAGTAATAGCAATGAGAGTGTGTATTTTCAGCCAAACTACATAAAACCCATCGTTAGGTACTGCTGACCTTATGTGTAGACCTATACTTATGGCTTTGTTGTAAACATATATACGTTTGAAATCCAACCACTTAACAAGTAAATTAAGTACTTCGCATGGGGTGGACCATAAATGAATGGGTTTAAGTGTTGTGTGGATGTGTGGACAGTTGAAGAGGTGGTTTATGCTATGTATCTGTTGATTGCAAAGTGGACAACGCGGATTCGTATCTGTTTTTTTAGTCAATTTTATAAAGATACTCCCGAAGTAACGGTGATTTGTTGGCTCTAAGTTTTGCAAGTGTGGACCTTGTTTTGATGGGCAGTGTTTGTTCTGATGTATCAATTTTTGGTAGACAAATGTTTATGAAATTTTTGCATCAGTTTTTGTACAGATAAAGGCAACCTTTTGAAGTCGTTAAGTAAATTTATAAGTCTAACGTTATTGCGTCTTAAATCCAATGCTTAATTCTAGATAGAAATGTTTTCGTAACATTTCAAATGCTCTATCAATAGGAATTCTCATTCTTAGTTTTAATCGAAACAAAAAACGAAATTCCATCTTGAATTTGGTTCCTCTTATACTGGCTGAACTTGAAAATAGTGTGATTCTGAGATTTAAGCTGATAGCAGACAAAATGTAAGAGCAGTCAATCAACATAGTGCTGACAATGATTAATCCCTTTCACGTTTCTGGAAGGAAAATGCTTCTATTTTCTGGAATATCAAATATTTGCCATATTGTCTGCACTTTTACCTTTGTTAAATGAAGGAAAATTTGTTTGTCATCGAATGCAAAAATATTTTAATTTTCTCTAACACTATGTAATCATATAAAAAATTTGTTATACGTAAAGTTATTAAATTGAGTGTTGATTCCTTAATACTGAATTGTAGAGCAGTGAATCGTTAGAATGATTAGAATTAGACTTTAGGCGTATCTGGAGAGAAGAAAAATGGCAATTTAGGGTAGGGAGTATTTATCACATCACCCTAGAAATAGAAAGCATACAAAAAGTTGAAGATCATTTGGCATGAAAAGTATTTTAGCAAAGATGAAGTGCATAAAGAGATTTTGATAGATTTATTTATGCACTCGATAAAATCATCTTTCACTAACTAAAGCTCAAATTTGTATGTTTAGAATGATACTTGATCGATTGATTTGATTGGTTGTTTTTATTTTGAAGCAAAACCTATGTTTATTGTCGCATAAACACCTCTTAACGAGCTGTGATTCTCCCAAGAGGAAAGAGTTCAACTTCAGATTTGATACGGAACGATCTTCATCGAAATCCAAAAATGTATGTAGGTATTTTTGAGCATTTAGCAATAGACCAATGACCTGATCTGCATTTTTCTCTTTAAGTGCTCGTTGATCACTATTTAGTCTGGATATGCCATTTTTGACACAAATTTATAAATCGTACTTCAAAAGAAATTTTTTTTGAAAAAAAATAAAAATTCTCTTATGCCAAGTAGTAGAGGTACTTTCAAGTTTCTATTTTTAAATGCAAGTATCGAATGCTGGCTCAATTTTGATCTAATCACACATATCGTTCCCTTTCCAAATTGGAAGATGTGACGTCATGCTCAGCTTTAAGACTTTTAGGACTAGTGATACCCAGAGCCCCCACATTCCTATATAATAGCCCCCAGGGGAAAAATTCACCTCTTCGCTTCTTCAAAAACAAAAATATTTGCACCTCTAGGAATAAGCTTTTTTTTTATCATTAGAGAAATTTCAAACACGATTTTTAAAGAATAATTTTACAAAATGAATTACAGGTTGGAGGTTATGCAATTACATGATATTATTGTGTTTTACCATGAAAAAAGTTATTAATGACATTTTCAAAACTAATTTCCTTTAGAATTGATTTTTATCTCATTTCTAACACAATGGACGTGTCTATGTAAATATTTTTTATATTTCCCGCCCCAAAGAGCTATCACATCTGGGCATATCCTCATTCTATCGGTCCGCATGTTAGGTCTCTAGTATTGTCGCTTGAATATTTTATTCTTCTTTTCGCAGTTTATGAATCAAATCCGTGAGATGGAGAGGGAGCGTGAGGCCAATGCCCCTGATCCCGAGAATGCACAGTTCATCGACGTTAACGAAAGAGAGATGGAGTTCCGACACATCGGACTCATGGCCAAATTTCACAACACGCTCGCAGTAGAAAGCATCCAAGCTCTAACCTACATCTCGAAAGAGGATGAAATGGTTGCCTTCTTTTGCTGTAGCACGATTATTGACAGGATTGCCAGCATGCTCAACTACTTTCTCTCCATTCTCGTATGTTTCCTCACTTCACGATTAAGCACAATTTCCAACATCTCTATTATAATAATATCTCACCACATTTTTGTGACCAAGAAGCGACATTTTATAAAAAGACAGCAAAAATGGCACTTTTAAAAATTCAAAATAACTTAACATATGTGTATGTAGCATAATAATAATAACATATTATATATATATAGTAATTTTCTTCTTTTAAACATATTTTAATTAAAGCAGTTCAGTGCAACACTAAAGCATGTTATTTATTGGCATTAACATGGATGTGTTGGAGTAGATAGATACTGAAAATCACTGAGACTTGGCGGAAATGTGCAAACATAGAAAAAAAATAATTATGTTATCTCGACTTATCTATTACTAAATAGAAGAAAACATGAAAAGTATATTGTCTTTTTGATTTTAAATTGAGATATTTTAATAAAATGCCTCTCTTTATTCCATTTTTGAATATATGCATGTTCAATGTTCATCTATTTAGCCGTTAACATTAATTACTGAAAACGTTAATACTTATTTGCAATTCCACTATTTCTTACAACAAAAAAAGACAGTCCTTTCAAATTCAAGTTTGTGATAAATAAAATGACACTGTTCATTGGTACAAGTTACTGATGGTAAATCCTAGATATTAAATGGAACTTGCAATAAGTTTCTACTTTATTAAAAAATTCTTGCGTAATTAAATTTTAAAAAAAATATTTGAATTAAATGAAATATCATTCATTTAGTATTCATTTTATAATATGTAAAAATATTTAAATTGTTATTCCTTTTACATTTGCAGAAATATTCATTTATGTACCTTGCTTATTAAAAATGCCGTGCAAACGTTTTCGGCCAGAGAACTTTGTTTATAATTTTTATAAAAAATTCTTAATTTATATTCAGGGTTTTTGCAATAATAAAATTTTGACAATCTTCTCTTTTTATCATAAAATCTTTTGTCCTCTTGAGTTTTTCGATTTGATCATTTGTGCCTTAAATATCATTAAAATTAAGACCAAAGGGCGATCTCTGTTAATAAATAGAAGTGAAAGAGCTATAGCTAAATTGTTTGGATTATCTAGAAGTAATATTTATTAAAATTTAAATGTATATGAATTATTGCAAATAAAGCAAAAACCGGTATTTCCCAAAAATTGATTTAAAAAAATGTACTAAAGATATTAAGAACATTCTAATAAGTCTCAATTTGTCTAAAAGATGTATGAAAATAATAATTAATCATAAAATTATATATACCAAAAAATTTGAAAAGTTGTATTGCAGTTAAAAAAAACCAGCTTTGACAAACGTTGAAATAAAAAAGATTATTGTGGACAAAAGTAAAAGTAATGTGCAGTATGACTGGTAAATTAAAAGCTTTTCAGCAATGAGACATAAATGTGAGTTTTGTTTTTATGGATGCAAATATGCTACAAGATGTAAAGGAATGAGGTATAACGAACGCTACTTCCAAAACATTTAATCATGAAAGGTATGATGATTTTTTCAAAACGTTTATTTTTCAGGGCTGCCCGAAAACTTTTACACGGAACTGTATATATAGCATGATAAAGTTAATTTTATTCATCCGTATAAAAAATATACCAAAAAACGTTATCCGGTTAAGGCGCAAATTAATCAAATAATACATGCTGTAAAGCTGAAGATTTGTATTAAAAAGGTCAGGTCGTAAACGGCTAATAAATATGTTGAGGGGGTTTTTAGTTTTTTTTTTTTTGGAAGGGGGGGGGGGATATCACGGGCTCTTTTTTTATTAAAAAATGTTTTTTTTTTTTCTCTCTTTTTCCCCCCCCCCCAATTTGTGGGGGGGAAAACGCGTGTAAAGAGGCGCTTTTTTTTTTTTTTCTACACTTTTTTTTTTTTGTTCTCTACAATATTTTATTTTAAAAATAAAATAATGGCGTTTAAAAAATTTTTTTTTTTTTTAAGAGGGGTTTTTTTTTTTTTTTTAAATTTTTTTTTTTTTTTGGTGTTTTTTTTTTTTTGGGGGGGTAAATGAGATTATGATTACCTTTTTTTTTACAAATGATTTAAAAACTAGTCCTCTAAACCGTTTCAATGCTTGGGCGCTTTTGCGGAGAAAAAATGTATTTGATTTTAATTCAATTTTGCTAAGACTTTTTAAAAAGAGCGCTTTAGTGAGGTGGTCAGTTTTATGAAGGCCTGGTTTAGAAATGTTTCAATCACAGCGGAAAATTTGTGCAGTTCATTTGAATAACTTAAATTTATTCAAAAAATGTTCAAACATAATTGGCGTGATTTTAGTGTAATTTGTTTGGTTAAAAAATTATTCTAAATTTTTGTCCAATCAGATAAAAGAGTTTGTATACTTGGATCTCCTTCTCCTTTCAAAAAAAGACCATAACTTTTTAACCCATTTCATCGCAGAAAAAGGAAGCGAGAATAAGTAATTTAATATACAAGTACTAACAAGTTGAATCAATAATTTAGATATTGATATGAATTAGTATTTTCTCAGAGAAGATGTAACTAGTAGCATTCTCTAAAGCTGTTCTAGTTAATGGGTATTTTCATTTTTTCACTATTTACTTGGTATTTTGTCCTCATTTATCGCATTAGAAATTTTATCCCGACGCTTTAATAATATTGGCCATTGTTTAGATTGAACAATCAAAAATGTTGATATAGTTACTTATTTTTCTTTTTTCTTAGGTTGGTCCAAATAAAAAAAATTTCAAAGTAAAGGATATGTCCGCATACGAATTTCGTCCGCAAAAAATCGTGAGCAACATCTGTCAACTCTACATAAACTTTGGACTCAAAAGAAATCCTCTGTATGAAACGTTTGGCTTTTCCGTCCTTTCTGACAAAAGAAGCTTCAATCACAACTTGTTTGAGCAAGCTCTGAATGTCTTGTACAAGATTTCTTCCTCGCCATCTATGATTTCCGATTTCAAAGAAGTGGCTCAGAATATTTCGGTTTTTCTCTCTACTTGTGCTTATTGACTGACAGTTTTAAATTTTATTTTCTCTTTTTAATAGGGTTTGTCGTCCAGAGTTGAACAGCAGGAAGAAATTCTTGCAGATGCCCCAGAAGAATTTTTAGATCCAATAATGAGTACATTGATGGAACACCCCGTTCTTTTGCCCACATCCGGTAGAATTGTGGATAAGTGTGTGATATCACGACATCTTCTAAGGTTTTTCTTTATTCCACCTATTTTTTGATGTTAAGATGTTTTCATGTTTTTTTTGTAAGTAACCAAACCGATCCCTTCAATAGACAGCCTTTAAAGCTAGAAGAATGCAAAATCGATGAAGAATTGAAGAAGAGGATAAATATCTGGAAAATGCAACAGTTTCAAGGAAAAAGTTGAAGCATTTCAATTTCCAAATTTTCTTTTCTTGTAATAAAGCTTTTTCTACGAATTTGATTATATTTCATTATTTTTTACACTCCACTCCATTTTATGCGACAACTCTTTCTTATATCTATCTTATTAAAAAAAATAAATTTAATGTTGACTTGAAATTTTTTTATTTACCTATTTCTTCACAATTTATGTAGCTTGTCTTTCAGATTATTATTTTCCAAAATAGTAAAAGAGTGATCCTTTGTAAATATGGGATTCCAGACCCAACGAGAGTTGCTTTGAAACCCCCGGCATGTATGAGGGGTTCGCATTTTCGGCAAGTCTGTGATGATTGTCGTTTACGTATATCCAACTCGAAGCCATTCGCTCTAAAGTTACGCAGCTCTTTTTTTGCACTTATACCAACTCACTCTAACTCGCTCAACATTAAGATTTGGTATAACTGTGATCACCTCTAATTAGAATACAGCAAAAAATCGCTTCCTAACATCGTCAATTCTTGAATACCTCTTAACACTCTCTTTTGATTGTAATGAGCTTTACTGTCATGTTTATTTTACGAGATCTTTTTCATAATTTTCTGGAGTCAGGGAGCAGATCTATTTATGAGCACTTATATTTCATTTTTCTTATCAAAAATGATTAGATAAGAGTAAAGTTCATTAAAAATTTTGTTCCAATATTATATGATATCAATTTGATAAAGTTATTGTAAAAAATGGGTTCATTTTGTGGGTTTCGCCAAATTTTATGACTGATTTGCTCAAACCAACTCCATCTTAGCTAATTTACCGCCAAATTCATAATCCGATTTTTTACTGTATTTTTCAATGAACACTTTTATAAATACTAAAAAAAAATTATTATTATTAGATTCGAATAGTATTCTAAAAAATAATTATAGAAAAATATAAAACGAACGTTATCTAATATCAAAATAATAACATGGTTATTTTTATCCCAAAGTTCAGCAATGCGTTTATATTTAAAAAAGGGATAACGTGAAGGTAAATAACCAAATGTTGTATTCATAAATTTACATCGTTTTATTTCATTTTTGCTAATGGAAAGTTCTTTATAATTTCCTTTTAAAAATAGAGTGTAGCGATATGATGATATATGTAGCTACTATTTCGAAGTAAGTTCAATTATATCCTCGAAATTTTGGGGGCTGGGTGAAAATCACCTCCCGGGCACTGGCCCGAAATATTTGTCGCTGATGTGCATGTTTGTGCGCGCGCGTGTGTGTAGTAGGCAAGGCAATATTTAAAGGTATGTGCTTGTGTGAAAGAGTTTTAACTTATAGCCAAAGAATGCTTATACTTGCAAGATTAATAATGATTGTTATAGGTTTGGCATAATGTCATTATAAATCAATAAACGTATACAATAGTAATTATTTCATAACATGAACGATTTTTAACTTAAAAACCACTTGATGAAATAGATGTTGTAGCCGACACGATAATAATAATGCTAAATATAAAACAATACATGTAATGTGATGATGCTTTTTCATGCTTACAAAATCAAATAGCACACACCTCTAACACATTTGTATCCCCTAGCATTTTGAATGGGAAAGATTCTTTTTTTTGCAATCAATCACATATGACGAAGCCATCTTTTAGTTAAGGTAAAGTATATATTTCATTCGAAAATATTTTTTTAACTTTTTAATACTGTATTTACTTTTTACATATCCCCATGTATATTAATTTTTTAGGTAACACCATTGTCGTCTCCAACGAAGCGGGCTGTTATCTTTAGTCCTCCCCTGAGAAATCTGAAGCTTTTTATAGAACACACTAGAAAGGAAATTTGCATCTTTTTATTTTAATGCCAAATAAATAGGGCCAAAAATTCTATTTCAAACTTTTTGAGATAGAAAGCACCACTATCTTAATCATCATATAAAATAGTTATAAAAAAACGTATCAATGATTGAAATAGGCAAAAAAACATTTTGACGTGCTCAGAAACACATCATTTATCATGTTAAAGTTGTTAAATTATTTTTTCAATTTGTTTAAAAAAATAATCATTTTATTAGATCAATATTAGCAAATAGTTTAAAATAAATAAAAACGAATCAATTTATAATTCTTTAGGAAGTTTCATGATTTCCTACCAGATTTGGGAATATTACCCGATCCAATAATATCTATTCATATTTCATTGAATATAACCCATTATTGAAACCCAAGTTCCTTTTTTGATTTTAGATAAAACCTTTAGTACCATATGGGCTTTTTAATTGAGCTTTTATAGTTCCCTGCGGGATTGCAGTTCTCAAGAGATCATTTTCAATATTTTTGCATATTTCGGAGAAATCGACTTTTAACCGAAAAAAGCAAAATTGGTGGATATTCATTACTTTTTGAACACTATTGAATTTATTTTAGTTGAGTTGATTGAATGTTCCACGCATTTTCTGTTTTTATTTACAATATACACACTGTGTTCAAATATTAGTTTAGAAATGTGAAGTTTCTACCATACTCTTTATCCACGTTCCTATTCTAATGATATATAAATTTGCCAAGAAAATTTAAATTCAGTTGTTATATTGGTCAGCAAAAGTAGTTGTGGTTCATTTTTTAAAATAAAAAATTTAACCTATCACAGGTAATAGTTTAAATTTTTAAATTTTAATTTTTCCTAAACTTATCACAAATGGTATCTGTAAATTTAGGAAACTATTACATTTTTTAATACGCCAAACGAGAAAATTTTTGTCTCTCACAAACATCAGTGATTTCAACACGTTCAATTGGAACGTTTTGGCTTCTTGCAAATGGTGAATATTGATTTCCATGTTTCCGCGACTTTTAGTGAAAAATTGTTTTTCATGCATTAATAGACAATCTTACCTAAGATTTAAATCTTATTTCCTAAATAGTAACAGCTACAGTGGCGGAACCAAGGGACGGGCCTCATGGATCCCGATGAGGAAGCCATGAAAAATGGCTTCGAAAATTACCCTTACATGTATAAAAAATAAATTTTTACAATTTATTTATGGCAAAACAATGTTAAAAAT